>ML791598.1:105509-116902 GCA_009831015.1 Picea engelmannii
GAAGAGCAAGTTCAACAAGTATCTCCAAAGACACCTAGCAAACGAGTACAGAAGAATCATCCTTCAGATCAGATTATTGGAAACAAAGATGCAGGAGTTGAGACTAGAAGAAAAATCCGTTCACCAGAAAAAACACACCTAGCTTTCTTATCTACAATTGAACCAAACTGTTTTGAAGAAGCCAGCAAGGATGAATTTTGGAATAAGACCATGGATGAAGAATTGGATCAAATAGAGAAAAATGACACTTGGGAATTGGTTCCAAGACCAAAGAATAAGAATGTGATCGACACAAAATGGGTTTTCAGGAATAAATTGAATGAAGATGGACAGGTTACAAGGAACAAAGCTAGATTGGTATGTAAAGGATATGCACATATTGAAGGAATCGACTTTGAAGAGACATTTTCCCCATTTTCCAGAATGGAAGCAATCCGTTTGTTTTTAGCTTATGCATGCTCCAAAAATCTTAAAGTATATCAGATGGACATAAAATCATCTTTTATGAATGGGGAACTTAAAGAAGAAGTCTACATTGAACAACCAGAAGGATTTTAGTTGTCAGAGAACATAGACTATGTGTGTAAATTAAAGAAGGCCTTGTATGGTCTAAAACAGGCTCCTAGAACATGGTACTCCAGACTGGATAAGTATCTGTAGCAGACAGGGTTCATAAAAGGAAGTGCAGACAACAACCTCTACATCAAGGTAAGTCAAGGTAATATTTTATTAATGGAAGTTTATGTTGATGATATTATTTTTGGTAGTGATGATGACATGTTAAGCCAAAAATTTGCAAAATACAAGCAGAATGAATTTGAAATTTCGTTACTTGGAGAACTATCCTTCTTTCTAGGACTTCAGATACGTCAAAGCAACCAAGGAATTTTTATTTCTCAAACCAAGTATATCATAGAAATGATAAAGAGGTTCGGAATGGAAGATTGCAAACCAATTATCACTCCCATGCAAACCAGTTGTAAGTTGAGAAAATATTATGATTCAAAGTCTACAGATCAGAGGCAATATAGGTCAATGATTGGAAGCCTACTATATGTGACAACATCCATACCATATGTAATGCAGGCAGTTGGAAAGGTGGCACAATTTCAAGCAGCACCAAAGGAATCACATGTATTAGCAGTAAAGAGGATCTTCAGATATCTCAAAGGAACAAAAGAGTTTGGATTATGGTATCCAAAAGGAAAATATCTATCACTTATTGCCTACACAAATGCATATTGGGTAGGTTGTATTGATGACCGACGAAGCACCAGTGGAGCAACATTCTACTTAGGTGAGTGTTTGTTATCATGTCTAAGCAAGAAACAATCATTTGTATCTCTATCTATAGCCGAGGAAGAGTATATTGCAGAAACAACATGTTGTACACAGGTTCTTTGGATGAAACAAACTTTGATAGATATACAGGTTGAGTATGATGAGCCCATTCCAATATATTGTGATAATACAAGTGCCATCAATATCTCAAAAAACCTAGTGATTCACTCCAAGACGAAGCACATTCCAATCAAGTATCACTTTCTATGGGAACAAGTTGTAGAAAAGAACATCAGAGTTGAGTATGTGGGCACAAAATAACAAGTGGCAGACATCTTTACAAAACCACTTCCACGGGAAGCCTTTGAATATCTTCGCCAAAGACTTGGAGTTATTTCTACTCCAAAAATGAATGATTTTTGAATGCTTTTTGAATGCTTATCTTATATGTATTATATGTACACGAGGAAGCACCATAAGAGGATAGTCTGTCAGGGGGAGAAGCCCCAAATAGAAAGATACATTTTCCATTGATGACAAAGGGGGAGAGATTTATCAGATGCAGAGGACAGAGGCATGGTTCTAGGGGGAGCATATTTATCAGATGTAGAGGATAGAGGCATGGTTCCAGGGGGAGCAGATTTATCAGATGTAGAAGACAAAGGCATGGTTCCAGGGGGAGCATGAGTGATATGATTTCAGTATTGCATCAGAGTGTTTCCATCAATGCCAAAGGGAGAGATTGTTGATTAAAGTTGGTTGTCATTGATTTCAACCCTTGAAGAAATCCCCGTAGAACAAAGGTTTAGGTAATGGACCCAATATTGTTTGATGTAAATATGACTCATTATTGTTTTTTCATGGTTGATAAGAAGTAAATATGGATGAACTCCAAATTGGTCCCCTTATGGGGAAAGCCCTCACGGGAAGATGCTTTATAGAGTAAGAGAACCCATACTTAATTGTGGAATAATGAGATGAAGGAAAGTGAATTTGTCAGGGAAAATATCCTATATGGATATTTCTTGTCATGTCATTTCCGGTGGTATGTGGAACACCACATAATTCCTCATGGTTAGAGAGTTATGGCCATGAGAAGTCGGAGACCCCAGGTTTGGGTAATGGACCCAAGTTTGTTTGATGGGTAACGGTATGAGTTATGATATATTTTCAGATAATACTATTCTATATGGATAGTACATGTCATGCCATTTATGGTGGTATGTATAACGTCACATAACTCCTCACGGTTTGAGAGTTATGGCCTTATGAAGTTGGAGGACTCTCATATGTCATCTAGAAGCCCCAAAAGGCCAAAGTAGTCAAAGTGGTTTAAGAGATTTTAAAAGGTAAATAATAAAGTGAAGTGATGAGTGAAATGCAAGGTGCCCGATTTGCAGGTAGAAGAATTAGTTTTGTTGTTCATCAAGATGTTGATGGGAGAGAAACACATGTTTCTTTGGGATGGTCAGTTGCTTTAGGTTCACCATTTACATTTGCAATGACCCTAAAGGATAAGTACAGAAGTGATATTTGTGGGGAGCATGGGATTTTGTTGGGAGTTGTACATGGTATAGTTCTAACTCTCAATTGATCGAAGCCTTGCAAAATTCTAGCTCGAAAGCCTAGCTAGCCATGACAGCCTTAGTTCTCAAGGCCAGTGTAAGTTTGGGCAGTTCGCAATGGACTGGGCAGTTGCTCACATAAAATATCAATTCCCACAAGCAGCCCAAAGCCCAGAGGGTCTCCATGTCGATCAGGGTCGGATAGTATGTCGAGGAGCTTGTTCAAACCGTGAGTCCTGCTCAAGATAAACATTTGAGGGATTCTCTGGCAGAGGAAAAATCAGACATTGTAGTAAAGGTTGGCTTGAGGAAAGTCTCCAAGTCATTTGTCGAGGCACACGCAACAAGATTCTCAAAAGAAAATGGAACTCTTGATGAAATGACAAAGAATTTATGTGGAAGTGACCTCATATTACTATTGATATCCGATGTTGCACAGGCAGACAATATGTAGCCATATGTCTCAGACTTTGGCGTGGGTCATCTCATTAATATGGTAGCCAGGAAGCAACACAGGCACCAACTTGCAGAAAAACTTCTTTCTCATTTTATGCCTTTAAAGATTGACCTTGAATAAGCATTTTATGCCACCACCGAGAGTGTCCAATAATTCCTAATTCAATGGTGGAATGAAACCTATGCACATTCTTCACAGAGAGGACCCAAAGAAACATATTATCTTTCAATGGAATATCTTCAAGGATGTGCATTGACAAATGCAATTGGAAACCTTGCCATCACAGATGCATATGTTGTTGCTTTCAACAAGTTGGGTCATACTCTTGAGAATATAGTAGAGCAGGAGCCAGATGAAACATTAGGTAATGGAGGTTTCGGTAGGCTTGCATCTTGCTTTCTTGACTCTATGGAAACCTTGAACCTTCCAGCATGGGGTTATGGCTTGTGCTATAGATATGGTTTCTCGACTCTGAGAGTATTTGAGGAACTCACTCATTGCAGAGATAGTTATTATAGCTTAGGAGGAGGCACATACAATAACACTATGCATCATTTTATACATGGCATCATTCTAGCATTCATTACACATTGGTGTCATCTCGTGAAGATTTTACAAAGGTTTCAGAATTGCAGGCTATTGATGTTAGAGTTGTGAATTGGATGATTCGAAAAGATAAGGCAGAAAGTTGACAACCTAAAAATGAACAAATGGCAGCCAGGGGACAAAATATGCCAATCTTCTAGGAACAATTGACAATTAGGCAATAGTTGGTTGATGAGAGGATTAAATCCAGATTCCTAGGCTCTATTGTAGAGATAATTCTATCTCTATGTCAAATATTTGAGTGCATGTGGCAGGCAAAGCTCTAGATTTGAAGGCATTCGAATTCAACAGTCATTGGGTACTTCAAAGACATGAACTCTTCCAGATTCAAAGAGATTCATGTTATTTTCAAAGAAAGCATTAAACAATTCTGTTGAGATCAGAATAGAGATCCTACTTCACCCATTCCAGATATTTTGTAACCATTTTCCAGATTTAGTCTATTCTAAGTAGATTGATAAAATCCGTTTCCAAAAATATAGCAATAGTTTGCTACTTGGATTTTTATTTTGTCAATTGTGAGAGGCCAGTGGGGGGTTCAAAAAAGATTAGGATGCAGGACTGAGACTCTTTTTCATGATTGTAACGCAAGAAGTTTTTCATTTTACACTCAATGCTACAACCTTTTTGATGAGCATACTTTCTCCTCTAATATCTTTCTTCCTTTTATTACTTGTAAAATATTTTATCTTTGCAATGCATTGAAATCATCTTGTTTTGTTGATAAGGCAGTGAAGATTTCACTGTTTGATTTCCCATTCCAAGACTTGTTTTTAAGTACCTTATTCTTTGTTTCTGAATGACATTTAGAATCAAGAATCTTCTTATGTAAGTGAACATATTGGACATTTTCATATTCCTCTCATCTTATGGTTTTATATGCTTTATTAAATTGACTACCATTGACTAAGTAAGTGGGATCAACACTTGTTTACAATTAGAGATTGATATTCTTTTTCTTCATTTACTGCTGAAACCTTCAACCTTCCAAAAAAACAATATACATTTATCCATAAAAAGCATTAAAATAACTAAGATGCACTAGGCTTGACCCTATAGCAGTCTAGGGGCATCTTCTAGCACAAACATCTTTTGGCGTTGTTGTTGGGGATGAAGCATCGAAGAAATATTCCTTGGGAGAATGACAATGATCAGATCCGCTTCTTGATGGTGAACAAGAAGAGGACATGTTCTTGACTGCAGATCTTTCACCATGGCGACTCCACAGGGGATTTCAAATATGGAAGCCATTTTGGCTCAAAGGTTGGCCTTTTGTGACCTTTTAAATGTAGTTGGTTTTCCAAACCCAATGCTTAATAAAGGTGAATGGGAAAGTTCCCTTCCTATATTTAAAGGAGAATATTGGGAGGTATTGGGTAAACATCTGCTAGATTTCCATGAATTTATTCATGAACGTCAGATTGTGCACGAGGATGCTAAGATCAAGATTTTCAGATACTCTTTGAAGGGAGTAGCCCTTGACTGGTGCAAATCTCTTCTAGCCGCCAGTATCAACTCTTTGAAAGGTTTTCATGATACTATCAATTTGTTCTATAAAGATGAATTTTCAGGTGACGTTCTTTTTCCAGAATGTTGTCATGAATATAGTTTGTTTCGTCAAATTAATGGACATGAAAAGTATGATTGTGTTGAAAAGTCTATGGTTGTAGAGAATACTTTTCTGAAAGATTCAAAGGTGTTAGATGACCTTCATTTTGACAGGAAGATTGTAGATACGTTTGACATCATATCAAATGTATCTATTTTTTCTAATTTTCATAAAAATCAGGCCATGTATTTTGAAGTCTCAGATGATAAAGAGAAGATAGTGTATGGCAGTAGTCCTAGATCTGATCAGGAGCATCACGAACATCAAGAAACTGATAGAGAAAAGTTCCAACAACAATTGATGCTCACTTCTAGATCAGTTGTTCAGCAGTCAATATATGGGTTTATAAAACTTGGAAATGACATTCATGATCAACAATCTAATGAGATCAACTATGAGGAAAAGAAGCCTTTTGATTTTAAAAATCCAAGTAAGACCATACATGAATTCTATGATCCAGTTTCTATATGGATGGAGTCACTATTTTCAATAATGCCATATATTACAAAGTTCGGCATGGTGGTTTGCAGCAACAAACATGAGTTGGTTGTGGTTTCATTGTCATATATTTTGTTCTCTTTTCATGTATTTCGCTATGTATATGAAGACAGTGCAAGCAATTTGTTGCTTGAATTATTTTTTTGGAAATTTATATATACCTGAAACATTTATTCTCAACAGTTAAAGTAGGGTAGCATAGATGAATAAGCTCATGGTTGAGCATTTATAGTTTTCACAATACGTGAGGTTTGTATCTAGTATTTGGTTTCAGTTTTGAAATAAATACTCCATGCCCAATGCATATAAGGCACTATTGGCAGGGGAAGTTTGGCCTCAAATGAGGAGCAAAGTTGTAGAAGTTTGGGCCAGATTTGAATGACATTGGCTTACTCCATAACCCAATGGACTAGGCACAACATAGAAGTTGTGGATGTCTGCAGAGTGGAATATTTGCAGGGTCAGGATTGTACATATGAGAAGAATTGATAAAGGCACACTGGTATGCAAGTTCTTGATGTCCCACAGGGAGAACATAATCCCCAGGAGGAGCCAATGTTAGTATCCAGATACTAAATTTTCAATTTTCTCCTATTGTAGGAATGAGGTTATTCTCGTAGCATCGAGAAGTGTTGTTCCTGAGCACCGATATTGCATATGCCATAAATAGTGTTGAGATTTTAAAATGCCTCGTTGGAGGGAGGTATAGGAAGGGTTGGAAGTTCTTATTCCATACACCCTTGACGTATGGATATGGTTCCTTGATTGAGATAATTGGTCTTTGTACTAGTAAAATGTGCTTAAAGATGATATTAAGTAAGGATCATTGACTGTGGATTAAAAGGTATTTTTATGGAAAAATAAACAAAGGTATTATAAAGCCAATTTTGGCTTATATGGTCAAGTTATATGCTCTCAGTTTTCTTTTACAGACTTAATAATTAGTCTAGCAAGGTATTGGTCGAGAGTCAATCTCCAACACCTACCATCAAACACAACACGAGTTAGCCACAACACATAGTACATAAGTCAATCCTAGTGCCCAACCACAAACCCACAAGGGAAGAATTCACCAGGGGCAGTGTATCTAATCTAAAATTGCTCTAAGTGTCAACGCTGGCAGGATTAAATAGATCGAGATTCAGAAATGCAAGGTGCCTGATTTGCAGGCAGAAGAATTAGTTTTGTTGTTCATTAAGATGTTGATGGGAGAGAAATAGATGTTTCTTTGGGATTGTCAGTTGCTTTAGGTTCACCATTTACATTTGCAATGACCCTAGAGGATAAGTACATGAGTGATATTTGTGGGGAGCACGGGATTTTGTTGGGAGCTATACATGGTATAGTTCTAACTCTCAATTGATCGAAGCCTTGCAGAATTCTAGCCCGAAAGCCTAGCTAGCCATGATAGCCTCATTTCTTAAGGCCAGTGTAAGATTGGGCAGTTCGCAATGGACTGAGCAGTCGCTCACACAAAATATCGATTCCCACAAGCAGCCCAAAGCAAAGAGGGTCTCCCTTTCGATCAAGGTCAGATCATATGTCGAGGAGCTTGTTCAAACCGTGGGTCCCGCTCAAGCTAAATATTTGAGGGATTCTTTGGTAGAGGAAAAATCAGACATTGTAGTAAAGGTTGGCTTGAGGAAAGGCTCCAAGTCATTTTCCAAGGCACGTGCAGCAGGATTCTCAAAAGAAAATGGAACTCTTGGTGAAATGACAAAGACTTTATGTGGCAGTGACCTCATATTACTGTTGATATCCGATGTTGCACGAGCAGACAATATGTAGCCGCATGTCTCAGCCTTTGGCGTGGGACGTCTCATTAATATTGCAACCAGGAAGCAACACATGCACCAACTTGCAGAAACAAATTATTTCTCATTTTATGCCTTCAAAGTTTGACCCTGAACAAGCATTTTATGCCACCGCCGAGAGTGTCCAATACTTCCTAATTCAACGGTGGAATGAAACCTATGCACATTTTTCACAGAGAAGACCCAAAGAAAACATATTATCTTTCAATGGAATATCTTCAAGGACGTGCATTGACAAATGCAATTCGAAACCTTGGCATCACAGATGCATATGTTGTTTCTCTCAACAAGTTGGGTCATGCTCTTGAGAATATAGTAGAGAAGGAGCCATATGAAACATTAGGTAATGGATGTTTCGGTAGGCTTGCATCTTGATTTCTTGACTCTATGGCAACCTTGAACCTTCTAGCATGGGTTTATGTCTTGTGCTACATATATGGTTTCTTGACTTTGAGAGTATTTGAGGAACTCACTCATTGGAGAGATAGTTATTGTAGCTGAGGAGGATGCACACACAATAACACTATGCATCATTTTATACATGGCATCATTCTAGCATTCATTACACATTGGTGTCATGTCATGAAGCTTTTACAGAGGTTTCATAATTGTAGGCTATTGATTTTGGAGTTGTGAATTGGATGCTTCGAAGAGATAAGGTGGAAAGTTGACAACCTAAAAATGAACAAATGTCAGCCATGGGATAGAATATGCCAATCGTCTAGGCACAATTGATAATTAGGTGGCATTTGGTTGATGAGAGGATCAAATCCAAATTCCTAGGCTCTATTGTAGAGATAATTCTATCTCTGTGTCAAATATTTGAGTGCATGTGCCAGGCAAAGCTTCATATTTGAAGGTATTCTAATTCAACAGTCATTGGGTACTTCAAAGACACGAACTCTTCCAAATTCAAAGAGATTCATGTTATTTTCAAAGCAAGCATTAAATAATTCTGTTGAGATCATAATAGAGATCCTACTTCACCCGTTCCAGATATTTTGTAACCATTTTCTAGATTTAGTCTATTCTAAGTAGATTGATAAAATTCGTTTCCAAAAAGATAGACACAATTTACTGCTTGGATTTTTATTTTATCAATTGTGAGAGGTCGGTGGGGGGTTCAAAAAATATTAGGATGCAGGACTGAGACTCTTTTTCATGATTGTAACGCAAGAGTTTTTTCATTTTACACTCAATGCTATGTCCTTTTTGATGAGTAGACTTTCTCCTCTAATCTCTTTCTTCCTTTTCTTACTTGTAAAACATGTTATCTTTGCAATGCATTGAAATCATCTTGTTATGTTGATAAGGCAGTGAAAATTTCGTTGTTTTCTTTCCCATTCCAAGACTTGTTTTTAAGTACCTCATTCTATGTTTCTGAATGGCATTTAGGATCAAGAATCTTCCTATGTAAGTGAACAGATTGGAAATTTGCATATTTCTCTCATATTATGGTTTTATCTACTTTATTAAATTGACTACCATTGACTAAGTAAGTGGGATCAACACTTGTTTACAATTAGAGATTGATATTATTTTTCTTCATTTATTGCTGAAACTTCCCACCTTCCAAAAAAACATTATAAATTTATCCATAAAAACCATTAAAATAACTAAGATGCGCTAGGCTTGACCCTATAGTAGTCTAGGGGAAACTTCTAGCGCTAACAATCACTTTGTCCACTTTCCTTATTTTAGGGTTAACCCACTTCTAATTTATCCATTAAATTTATTATTTAAATAATTTGTTTTGTATCACTTTGAATTATAGTACACTCATCAATTCACTTTATTATTTACCTTCTAAAATCTCTTAAACCACTTTGACTACTTTGACCTTTTGGGGCTTCTAGATGACATAAGAGGGTCCTCCAACTTCGTAAGGCCATAACTCTCAAACCGTGAGGAGTTATGTGATGTTCCACATACCACCAAAAATGGCATGAAAAGCACTATCCATATAGGATATTTTCAATGACAAATTCACTAACCTTCATCTTATTATTCCAAAAATAAGCATGGGTTCTCTAACCATACTTCTAAGATAACTCAATCTGCAAAGCATCTTCCCGTGAAGGCTTTCACCATAAGGGGACCAATTTGAAGTTCATCCATTTATACTTATTATCAACCATTACAAGACAATAACGAGTCATATTTACAAAAAACAATCTTGGGTCCATTACCCAACCTTTGTGCTACGGGGATTTCTTCAAGGGTTGACATCAATGACAACCAACCTTAATCAACAATCTCCCCCTTTGGCATTGATGGAAACACTCTGATGAAATACTTAAATCATATCACTCATGCTCCCCTTAGAACCATGCCTCTGTCCTATGCATCTAATAAATCTGATCCCCCTAGAACCATGCCTCTATCCTCTGCATTTGATAAATATCTCCCTCTTTGTCATCAATGGAAAAGGTATCTTTCCATATGGGGTTTCTCCCCCGGACTGAAATTTCTTCTTATGGTTATTCCTCGTGTACATCTAAGACATATAAGATAATCATTCAAAAGAATTCATTTTAGAGTAGAAATAACTTCGAGTCTTTGGTGAAGATACTCAAAGGCTTCCCGTGGAAGTGGTTTTGTAAAGATGTCTGCCTCTTGTTCTTTTGTTCCCACATACTCAACTTTGATGTTCTTTTCTGCAACCTGTTCCTGTAAAAAGTGACACTTGATTGGAATGTGCTTCGTCTTGGAGTACATCACCGGATTCTTTGAGATAATGATGGTGCTTGTATTATCACAATATATTGGAATGGGCTCATCATACTCAACCTGTATATCTGTCAGAGTTTGTTTCATCCAAAGAACCTATGTACAACATGATGCTGCTGCAATGTACTCTACCTCGGATGTATATAAGGATATTGATGATCTTTTCTTGCTTAAATATAATAATAAACACTCACCCAAGTAGAATGTTGCTCCACTAGTGCTTTGTCGGTCATCAATACAACCTGCCCAATCTGCATTTGTGTAGGCGATAAGTGATAGATCATTTCCTTTTGGATACCATAATCCAAACTCTTCTGTTCCTTTGAGATATTTGAAAATCCTCTTCACTGCTAATACATGTGATTCCTTTGGTTCTTCTTGAAATCATGCCACTTATTCAACTGCCTACATTACATCTGGTCTGGATGTTGCCACATATAGTAGGCTACCGATCATTGACCTATATTGCCTCTAATCTGTAGACTTTGAATCATCATCTTTTCTCAACTTGCAATTGGTTTGCATGGGAGTGATAACTGCTTTGCAATCTTCCATACCGAACCTTTTTAGCATTTCTCTGATATACTTGGTTTGAGAAATAAAAATTCCTTGGCTACTTTGGTGTATCTGAATTCCTAGAAATAAGGATAGTTTTCCAGGTAATGACATTTCAAATTCATTCTTCATATATTTTGCAAATTTCTGGCTTAACCTGTCATCATCACTACCAAAAATAATATCATCAACATAAACTTCAATTAATAAAATATTACCTTGACTTACCTTGATGTAGAGGTTGTTGTCTGCACTTCCTTTTCTAAACCCTACCTACT
>ML791598.1:116952-143896 GCA_009831015.1 Picea engelmannii
ATACTTATCCAGTCTAGAGTACCATGCTCTAAGATCTTGTTTTAGACCATACAAGGCCTTATTTAATTTACACACATAATCTGCATTTTCTGACAACTGAAATCCTTCCAGTTGTTCAATGTAGACTTCTTCGTCAATTTCCCCATTCAGAAAAGATGATTTTATGTCCATTTGATACATTTTAATATTTTTGGAGCATGCATAAGCTAAAAACAAACAGATTGCTTCCATTCTGGCAACTTGGGCAAATGTCTCTTCAAAGTCAATTCCTTCAGTCTTTTCATATCCTTTACATACCAATCTAGCTTCGTTCCTTGTAACCTGTCCATCTTCATTCAATTTATTCCTGAAAACCCACTTTGTGTCAATCACGTTCTTATTCTTTGGTCTTGGAACTAGTTCCCAAGTGTCATTTTTCTCTATTTGATCCAATTCTTCATCCATGGCCTTATTCCAAGATTCATCCTTGTTAGCTTCTTAAAAACAGTTTGGTTCAATTGTAGAAAAGAGTGCTAGGTGTGTTTGTTCTTCTAGTCTCAACTCATGCATCTTTGTTTCCGATAATCTGACTGAAGGAGGATTCTTCTGTACTCGTTTACTAGGTGTATTTGGAGAAACTTGTTGAACTTGCTCTTATGCTTTTGTCAGTTTCTCTTCATCTTCCTCTTCTACTTATTTTTCATCTCCTGCTTCTTCTTCTAAGGGTTGTTTCATTGATTCATTTTCTTCCTTTGATTTTGGTCTGCTTGTTTCATTAATTGTTATGTTGATTCTTTCCAACACTTTGTTGAATATTAGATTGTAACACTTGTATGCTTTCCTTGTACTTGAGTAACCAACAAATACCCCTTTTTCCACATGAGAGTCAAACTTTCTCATTCCACCATCTTATCTTTTGATATAGAATTTCCTTCCAAAAACTCTGAAGTTCTTTACATTTGTTGGTCTTCCTTTCCATAGTTCGTAAGGAGTTTTGTTGGTGTTGTTTCTAATCATTACTCGGTTTTGAATGTGAACTATTGTATGCACTTCCTGTGTCAAAAAAATATTTGTCAATTTCGAATCCATTAACATTGTTCGAGCAATTTCCTGTACTGTCATGTTCTTTTTTTCAACAACTTCATTCTGTTGAGGTTTCCTAGCAATGGAGAATTGCCTTTTTATTCCAAGATTGTTGTAGTAGTCCATAAATTCCTTTGAGGTGAACTCTCCTCCATTATTAGATCTGAAGCATTTGATTTTTGAATCCATTTCATTTTCAACCATTTCCTTGTAGATCTTGAAGTTTTCAAAAGCTTCTGACTTATTCTTGAGAAAACAAACTGTAGTCATTCTTGTATAATCATCAACTAATAACATGAAGTATTTCTCACCTTTTCATCCCTTTGGTTTAGTTTGTCCAACTAGATCAGTATGCACAATTTCCAGTGGTTTTGTCGTTGAATATTCCTTTGATTTAAACCTGGTCTTTGTTTGCTTTCCTTGTTGACAATGCTTGCATAAAGTGTTGGTCGGTTTCGTGATCTGGGGTGTTTCTCTGACTGATTCTCTTTTGATGACTTTGACAAGGTTATCAAAATGTATGTTCCCCATTCTTCTGTGCCATAGCCAAATTTCATCTTACTTTCCTAGACAACACTTTTCATTTCCAATTTCACTTAACACATATATGTTGCTTGAAGTTATTGCAGCTGTAGAGACCAATTTCCCTGAACCTTCTTTTCTTATATCACACTTTTGTGAATCAAAAGTAACTTTATGACCTTGGTCACATATTTGACTCACACTTAGAAGATTATGTTTCATATATTCTACTAGTAGAACATTTTCTGTATTTTTATTCTTGTTCCCAATTCGGACTGTGCCTTTTCCAATGATTTTGGCTGAATCATCATTTACAAAGAAGACTAATCCATCTCTTTCCTTTCGTAATGTAAGAAACTTGTCTTTATCAATTTTCATGTGTTTTTAACATCCACTGTCAACATACTAACTGCGTTTCTTCTACTTAGCTTTTAGAGAAATTGTGCATTCTTCATTGCTATACTGATCTTGCTTTCTTATCCATGTCGTTTTCTGAGATTCTTGTCTGTGACAGTTGCTATTCTGTTGAGGTTCTTTAGGAAGGACTATCATTCTGCAATCTTTGGCCACGTGTCCAAAATTGTTACATTTGTAACATTCCACTTTAGTGCTCAAAGATTCAAACCTGTTGTAACTTCTTCTCTGTGTTTCACTACGTCTTCTTGAATAACCCCTTTGTGTATGAATCTCAAAGTCATTATTGTTCATGTTGTTAGCTATGCAATTCACAACTTTATGTCCAAAATTATTACATGCAAAACATAAACCATAAAATATAGTTTGATACCTGGGAGTTGAAGATATTCTAAAAGGAGGTGCTCTTATGAATCCTTCTTCTTCTTGAGGCCTATATGTCTATTGTTGATTCTAAAATCTAAATATTCTTGGTGGAGGAGTGTCCATGTAATCTTCCTTGTATATCTTCCTATCCCCTTTGATTGTTTATGCATAACTTTTTAGATATGTTTCTTTCTCTTTTGTTTTGGAGCTTGATCCCTTTTCTTTCTGATTGTATCCAAGTCTGAACTTGTCAAGATGAGATTTTTGACTACTGATAATGTCATCCAGAACTTTTGAGCTATTCTGCATATTTCTCTTTTGAATATCCTTTCTTAGTGCGACAATCTTTGCTTCCAAGTTTCCAATGGTCCTGTCCTTTTCTTCTAGCTTTTCTTTGAGTGCTTCATCAATTATTTTATCTTCTTCTATTTGAACCTTCAATTTTGTGATCATTTATTCTAGTTCTCGAGTATCCTTTTTCTTGTCTAGTTATGCTTGTAGTTTCTTTTTTTTCTTATTTTCTCTTCTGATAACTTCTATTGCACACATTAATTCTTCTCAATAGTCAACTTCTGCTTCTTCAATTTTTTCTTCGACTTCTTCGTATTCTTCTTCGGCTTCTTCATATTCTTCTTGAGAGTCTTCTTTGTTAGAGTCTTTTACTGCCATGAATAGAACTCTTCATGTCTGAATGTCACTGACTTCATCTTCATCTGATGATGAGATGTCTTCTTTGGTGCATAAGCTTTTCTTGAAAACTTTCATTGTAGTTATTTTGCCTTTATATGTGTGTTTTCCTTTTAAGTAACCCTCATCATTTATCTTTTTCTTATGAGGACATTTGTTATCAAAATGACCAATACCATCACAATTAAAACAAATTAAAGGACTCTTACCTCTATACCTAGCGTCAGTTCCCTTGTTTAGTCTTTTGATGAAGTTGGCCACTTCTTCATCTTCTTCCAAGGAGTCACTGTTGTTGCTATATTCTTCTTGTTCCTTTTTATTTTTCTTTGATCTTTTGGATGCTTTGAAGGCTGCTTATTTTACATCTGGATTTTCCTGTTCATTTCTCATTTCATATGCTGTGAAGATTCCATGCAGTTCATCCATGCTTATTGAGTTTAGATCCGATCTTTCTTCTAGTGCTGATATATTAGGGTAAAATATCATAGAAAGAGATATTAGTACCTTTTGAACAATTAAAGATTCTTCGATTTCTTCTCCCAATCCTATGATTGCATTCATTTTTTCATCGGCTCGTAAGAAGTAGGTTGCAATATTCTCATATTCCTTCATTTTTAGTTGTTCGAACTGACCTATGTAAGTTTGAAGATTTGTTGCTTTGAATTTTGTATCTCATTCATAAATATTTCAAAGCTTGTCCCAAATATCTTTAGTGGATTTACAATGTGCAACTTTGGTGAATACCGTATCACTGAGACCATTCAAAAGTGCATTTTTGGGTTTGGAATTATTCTCACCGAGTTTCACTTCTTTGTCATTTGTTGGTGGAACTGTTGGTGTTTTGTATCCATCTACAATTGATTGGCAAACTTGAAATCCCTATGCCTATATATATGTCTTCATCCTTATGCTCCAAAAAGCATACTTTTGTCCATCAAACTGCGGTATTCCATTTTTATACAAGTTGGTACTCTCCATGATCTACCTTTCAGTGGTTAAACTGATTTCTAAAGGAAACTTCTCTAATACCAATTGTTGGATTACTGAGAGGGGGGGGGGGTGAATCAATAATAACATAATTATAATCTTTTTTCTTCAAATAACCCAAGTGTTATATCAATGTATAATTATTATCCAATAATGAGAAATAAGAAATGAACAATCACACACATACACAATACACCAGTGTTTTACATGGAAACCCAAATCGGGAAAAAACCACATAATGTTTTATCTTATATGTCTTGAAGAATTACATTCATTGGAAGCACCGATTTCCTTTGTTTTCTAGCTGCAACTGGAAGGAGGCTCCAACCCCCTAGTTTCTCAGCCTACAACCTGAGGGAAGCTCCAACTCCCCAATTCTCTGGCTACAACTAGATGGAGGCTACAACCCCCTATGTTCTCCGGCTACAAATGGAAGGTGGCTACAACCACCTGTCCTTGCCCCATCTAACTACCCTGAAGTAGAAGTATAATGATGGAAGCATTGTCGCAATATCACTGTGAGATATACCGCTATAAACCTGTACCAATAAACTTGAACCATGCATCAACCATGCATCAACCTGTACCTCAACCTGTAATCAACATGTACCATAAACAAGTGCATCAACCATGCACCAACCTATATTATAAACAAGTACATCAACCATGCACCAACCTGTACCAAACCACGTATAATCAACCTGTACCATAAAAAAGTGCAACCAACCATGTACCAAGTATGTAACGATAATGTGTCAACTACTCATCAACTATGACTCATCAATATGTACCAACATCATCAACTATACACCTCATGTATGTGCCAACTCATCAATTACTTGTCTCAACCATGTACCCAACCCAAATAATCCTTAATGGCGTAATTATAATCCTTTTTCTTCAAATAGCCCAAGTGTTATATCAATGTATAATTATTATCCAATAATGAGAAATAAGAAATGAACAATCACACACATACACAATACACCAGTGTTTTACATGGAAACCCAAATCAGGAAAAAACCACATAATGTTTTTTCTTATATGTCTTGAAAAATTACATTCATTGGAAGCACCAACTTCCTTTGTTTTCCAGCTGCAACTGGAACGAGGCTCCAACCCCCTAGTTTCTCAGGCTACAACCTGAGGGAAGCTCCAACTCCCCAATTCTCTGGCTACAACTAGATGGAGGCTACAACCCCCTATGTTCTTTGGCTACAAACGGAAGGTGGCTATAACCACCTATCCTTGCCTCATCTAACCGCCCTGAAGTAGAAGTATAATGATGGAAGCATTGTCACACTATCACTGTGAGATATACCGCTATAAACCTGTACCAATAAACCTGAACCATGCATCAACCATGCATCAACCTGTACCTCAACCTGTAATCAACATGTACCATAAACAAGTGCATCAACCATGCACCAACCTATATTATAAACAAGTGCATCAACCATGCACCAACCTGTACCAAACCATGTATAATCAACCTGTACCATAAAAAAGTGCAACCAACCATGTACCAAGTATGTAAAAATAATGTGTCAACTACTCATCAACTATGACTCATCAATATGTACCAACATCATCAACTATACACCTCATGTATGTGCCAACTCATCAATTACTTGTCTCAACCATGTACCCAACTTGTACCTCAACCAAAATCCCTCATCAATTTCATCCTCCAAATATTATTTATAACTTTGTAATAGACCTAGTGTATATGATCACATACCTTTAAAACTTCCTTAACTTTAAACAACAAGAGACTAGCATTTACATCAAACTTTCCTTTAGTCTTACATGACTAGTTTTGGATTAGTCAACAACCCTAACTTGAAATAATCATAAGTTTGTACATGTAAGGAATAAATATCTGAAACTGATACACAATGTTCTTCAATTTGTTTTAAGCAATTCCTCCATGTTTCACTAATTGGAACCTTTTAGAAAAGTAGTTATAGCAAAAATGGCATACCTTCTTGAATTTTGTCTTATTCTAGAGAGCGACCTTGTAGAGAATAACCCGCACAGAATATTTGTTGAATAGATCTAAAACTATTACACACCATACTAAATACTATAATCTAACTAACACATTTGGTCTTACTGAATTTGGATCTGTTATGAATAAGTTATGACATTTTTACCCGAAACACCTATTTTTGACTAGTTTCAGGACTAGACACAAACCCTATTTTCCACGAAGTGTAACTCCAAAAATACAACGACTCACAAGATGATTTTTTTACCATAGATACTTGGATATGTTTCCTCAATGGCATAGAAATTTCATGGATTGAATCATTCTAGAAAAAACGTTATTTTGAAAATGGTGAGATGACATGTAAATAACATACCTTAGAAAACATCATCAAAAAAAAATATTCTTCCTTGAATTTCGACCTTCGTTTCTTCACCTTCCCTCATAAATTCAGCTTAAATATCCTTTGGTTACCTTAGACACCTATAGGTATTCAATATGCTCAAGTGTGTCTAAAATGAGAGAGTCTTGCCTGTTATTTATACTCTCCAAGTAGTTTCCTTAAAAACATCTTCTAGGTCACTTTGCCCATTTTCCTTATTTTAGGGTTAACCCACTTCTAATTTCTCCATTAAATTTATTATTTAAATAATTTATTTTGTATAAACTTTGAATTATAGTACACTCATAAATTCACTTTATTATTTACCTTCTAAAATCTCTTAAACCACTTTGACTACTTTGACCTTTGGGGCTTCTAGATGACATAAGAGGGTCCTAAAACTTCATAAGGCCATAACTCTCAAACCGTGAGGAGTTATGTGACGTTTCACATACCACCAGAAATGGAATGACAAGCACTATCCATATAGGATAATTTCAATGAAAAATTCACTGACCTTCATCTCATTATTCCACAAATAAGCATGGGTTCTCTGACCATACTTCTAGGATAACTCAATCCACAAAGCATCTTTCCGTGAGGAATTTCACCATAAGGGGACCACTTTGGAGTTCATCCATTTCTACTTATTATCAACCATGACAAGACAATAATGATTCATATTTACATCAAACAATCTTGGGTCCATTACCCAACCTTTGTGCTACAGGGCTTTCTTCAAGGGTTGACATCAATGACAACCAACCTTAATCAACAAAAACCACATAATGTTTTTTCTTATATATCTTGAAGATTTATATCCATTGGAAGCACCAGATTCCTTTGTTTTCCAGCTACAATTGGAAGGAGGCTCCAACCCCCTAGTTTCTCAGGCTACAACCTGAGGGAAGATCCAACTCCCCAATTCTCTGGCTACAACCAGAAGGAGGCTACAACCCCCTATGTTCTTCGGATACAACCAGAAGGTGTCTACAACCAATTGTCTTTGCTCTGTCCAACTGCCCTGACATAAAAGTAGAATGATGGAACCACTATCACACTATCATTGTGAGATATACTACTGTAAACCTGTACCAATCAACCTACACCAAACAACTTGTACCAATAACCTGAACCATGCATCAACCATGCATCAATCTGTACCTCAACCTGTAATCAACCTGTACCATAAACAAGTGCATCAACCATGCACCAACCTGTACCAAACAAAATATAATCAACTTGTACCATAAACAAGTGCATCAACCATGCACCAAACTGTACCTCAACTGCAAACCTTCCTTAACTTTAACATTAAGAGACTAGCATTTTCATCAAACTTTACTTTAGTCTCACATGACTAGTTTTGGATTAGTCAACAACCCTAACTTGAAATAATCATAACTATGTATCTGTAATGAATAAAGATTTGAAAATAGTACACAATATTCTTTAGTGTGTTTTGTGCAATTCCTCAAGGCGTCACTACTTGGAACCTCTCACAAAAGGAGTTATAGAAAAAATGACATACCTTGTTGAATTTTGACTTATTCTAGAGAGTGAACTTGTAGAGCATGCCCCGTGCATTATATTTGTTGCATGGATCTGAAAATATTACACTGAATACCTATACTCTAACCAAAACATTTGGTCTTACTAAATTTTGATCTGTTATGAAGAAGTTATGACGTTTTTACCCGAAACACTTGTTTTAGACTAGTTTCAGGACTAGCCACAAACCATGTTTTACACAGAGTGTAGCTCCAAAAATACAATGAACCACAATCTTACATTCATACCAAATCTACTTGGATATGTTTCTTCAATGGCCTCCCAATTTCACGGTCTGAATCATTCTAGAAAAACAGTTATTACGAAAATGGTGAGATGACCTGTAAATAACATACCTTAGAAAGCATCATCAAAACAATTTATCCTCCCTTGAATTTCACCCTTCTTTACTTCACCTTCCCTCTGAAATTCAGCTTATATATCCTTTGGTTACATCACTCACATGTAGATATTAAATATGCTCAAGTGTGAATTAAAATGAGAGAGCCTTGCCTCTTATTTATACTCTCCAAGTAGCTTCCTTAAAAACATCTTCTAGGCCACTTTGTACACATAACCACTTTGTCCACATAGTCACCTATGTCCAAATTTTCCCAATTTTCCACTTGTCCATGTATCCAATAGACACTTGACCAATTAACCCATTTTCCTCATTTTAGGCTTAACCTTCTTATAACCACTTTCCATAATTAGAAAGTTCTCTATTTACTTTATTATTTAAATAATCCTACTTTGTCACTTCACTTTATTATTTAAATAATCCTCTTTGATTTTGTCACTTCACTTTATTATTTAAATAATCCTCCTTGACATTGTCACTTCACATTATTATTTAAATAATCCTCTTTGACTTTGTCACTTCACTTTATTATTAAAATAATTTCTTCTTTGCAAGCACTTTGACTTCTTTGACCTTTTGGGGTTTCAAGCCAATCATATGAGGGTCCTTCAACTTCATAAGGCCATAACTCTCAAACCGTGAGGAGTTATGTGATGTTTCACATACCACCGGAAATGGAATGACATGTACTATCCATATAGAATAGTATTACCTTCAAATATATCAAAACACATACCATTATACATCAAACAAACTTAGGTCCATTACCAAAACCTTTGTGCTACAGGAATTCGCTACCAGACTTTCTTCAAGGGTTGACATCAATGACAACCAACCTAATTAATAAACACCTTTTGGGTGGACTCTTTGTAAGTTTTAGTGGTTGAATTTTCTTCTGTAACAACTTTTTTTCTACAGCCATAAGGATGACAATTATCTCTGCAGTACTTGTTTATGACAACCTTATCTTGTTGCTAAAGTCTCATGCATTATTACTTGAGTTAAACTAGTCATTGCTAGCTAGTCTCTTGCAATCTTAACTAGACTCTTAGAAAATTTATTTGCAGCTCTTATTACTCTTTGTTGCTGATATATATTATTGTTTATTGATGAAATTAGGGAAAACAAGCTTAAATTTCTTGTCCAACATATTATTGGGCTTGTATATGTTTTTTTCCTTATGTCTCGGGCAGGTACAATCACTTCTTGACAGGTCCTCTATATTGTGGCAAATATTCTATGATGTACAAGACTCTTTTAAATCCCTTCTTAGCTTCCATAATTTACCTATAGGGGGACACTTCATCATATCTTCATTTTCCATCTCATTTCCCCCGGGGTCACCAGGATTCCCCCCTTGAGGTCGTTAATTCATCTCTAAAGTGACGAGAATACCTATCTAAGGTGACAGTGGGTATTTTTTCTCTTAATTGTTGCCATATTGTGGTTTGGGTTTGGATTTTCCCAACCTACAACTTGTGCGATAACAAGCCTCTCGATTACATATCAGGTGGTATCATAGAAGTTGCATCCTTGACCGAGGTGATTACTTCCAGAACGGTGAACAAAATATTATAGACCACAACATGGGTAAAGAAAGTAGAGGTAAGTTGGAAAACTTAAGGGCCATCAATGTGGAGCTTTGAGAAGAGAATGAGAGCTTGAAGGCACATGTTAATATGTTTAACCTGAGAATGGTAGATATGGAGAAGCACATGGATACCTATTCCCAATTGTTTCCATTTCTCAAGAAGAAATTTAAATAAGTCCAAGGCTTCCTCATAGCAGTCAAAACAAATTAGGACAAAGACATAGTGTATCTTTTGTACCTTGGTGAGAAGGTCATCTATATGGAAAACTAGCAAGAGGATAGGGTTGTGCAAATGATGACGCAGTTGTAACAAGAATTGGTAGAGAAGGAGAAGTCCTTGGAAAGGATTCAATTCCAAGAGCATAAAGAAGTAAGGCAACCTTCCAGTGCCACTACAGATGCTATCACTATGACCAATGGCCGAGACTCCACCAACACGACAACAAACTCAGAGGCACATAGAGAGGAGGAGTATGTCAAGAAGTCAATACTACAACACCAAGAATTTTTGTCACTGGTACAAGTTGAGTGGACATTGGAAAGAAACATTTTGTTGGCTTCAAACAGAGCTTCATCCCAGAAACCCTACAACCATGAGAAGAGTATGGAGAGTGAAGATTGCAGAAGATGAAGAGTGGTTTTTCACTCTAATCCAAGAGAAAGAAGTTGTTCAGGAAGAGATAACAATGTAGGAGGACATTGCGACAACCAAGATATACATTAGGTTGATACTAAGGAAAACCACAATCCAATTCTTGTATTCAATATTGCATCCAAATAACTCCTTCTTAGACATGTGTCAGAGAGTGGTGCATAGATGCCAATGATATTGAGGGTGTTTGGAGAACGTTGGAAGTGCTTCTAAGCATGTGCAAGAACCAGAGAGTTGTTTCCATGACGAGAAGCAATTGATCCTAGATGAATAAGGAAAACACACTTCCCTTGTGGAATTTTCATGAGTGGCAGTGTTTTTGGGTGACATTGAGAAATAATACCAACATTCGACTTGGCTTCATTGGTAGCCAAGATGGTTTGTCTCCAAGAAAAATAGGGAGATTGGAATGGATGTTGAATCTAGAGTTCAAATTTGGATATTTCTTAGAGATGAGAGTAAGTGAGTAGGATTTTGCAATGAAGGAACAAGCAAGACAAAACTAGATCCATGAGCTAGAGCTAGGAGCCAGCGTCAAAGCCACATTCCAGAGAAGCAGAGAGAAGTACACTAGTCCAAATTGGTCTCAAAGGATAGACTGCAAGGAGGGAGAAGTGGTATGAGAGAAACAATATTCCAAGCAAGTTCCCTCATCTATCCTTAGCATCTTTTTGGTACCAAAATACTCTCAATGGGGAGGTGTGATCCAAAATAGATCTAAACCAATATTGGATAAGACTTAGTACCTGCAAGACCATTCAGAAAAATATGATGGTTATGTAAACTATGTAAATGATCAAAAAATGTAAAGTCAAATAAGACAAATATGAGGATGTGATAGAAAATTAATTAAATGATAATAAAATGAATAGGAGATAATTTTGAGGAAGGGGAAACAAAGGGTCAGGGCTATTGTCCTTCCCCCTACCCCCTTGTATCTCTCTATTTCTTCCCTCTGTCTCATTTGCAATGGGTCTTTGGACAAGAGAGGAAGAGAGAATTGTACTAGAGATTTTCGAAATCAAAAACACTGAGACCATTCTAATATGGTTTTCCCATTTTGATTTCCAGGGTAAAAATTGTGTCCACTTTTCCATGGAATGTCTTGCAATTACTATGTATTTACAATATGGTTTTTAGATTAATTATGTGCGATGAATTTTCTTCTCTCAATTCGATTAATGGATCATAAGGAGGACTATCAATTGTAATTGTGATATCTCTCACATGGAAATGATTCGAGTTAATGTGATTTCATTTTCTTTGAGAAAGCCAAGAATGGCCATTGTACAGACCATCCCAACAGACAAATCATCAATACCATCCATTTTCTTGTGATCTCGAGATCAAGGGCTATAATGAAATAGTCATTGTAACTATTTAGCATAGTTTCCCTTTTGAGAATTCCTCTCATCTCTCAGGATGTTGGGAATTATTTCTCTCTCCCCTGGTGCTTTACCACTTTTTTGAACATTTCCTCATTGTCTACACCAACCATTAATTACCTGGGAATTTTCATATGTTGTTGGGTGAATTTACATTGTTTGGGTCATTTATAAATGTGCCAGGGAATTTTTTAATGATGTTGGGAGTTTGTAAACATTGTTGGGTAACGTACCTCACTCTTTTAAATTGTAATTTCATCCCCACGGGTGATTTTCTTTGCCAAGTCATTTTTTCTCTGTCAAGGATGACTTAACATTGTCTAGTTGATTCTTTTAATTTTTGGAAGCTATTCTCTAATTTTATGCATCCCAGGATTAGCTTAGATGTTGAAATTATTTGTTGAGTCTAATTTGTGGGGTTTGGACATTATTGTTGATGATTGTAGCTATGTGATACATTCTCCATCTTACAAACCTGAGAGATGTTGATGATTGCATCTATGTGAGATATTCTCCAGCTTACAAACCTGAGAGAAAACCCCTGAGAGGGGTGTGTGGTTCCTATCTGAGATATAGTAGGAACATAGAGATGGCCTTCTCCTTACAAGGAGTTGAGAAGAAATCTAGATTATTCTCCTGTGTAACATAGTGAGAAAGGAGATCTACAGAGTTGGAAGTGCCTGTGGCTAAGCACAAGTTGAACATGTGAAATCCCAAAGTGTTGGGTGAATCGTCATGAGAAAAAAAATGAAGATGATGTATTATCCTCCTCTTAGTAGAAGAGTTGATGAGAAACTCTAGATGAATATCCTGTGTAATGTAGTGGGAAAGAATATCTATTGAGTGGACATGCCTGTGGACGAGCACATGTGAACATGATCCTAGTGGCTGAGCACTAGTGAATAAGTGGTTCTTCTTTGTAATGTAGTGATTCAATGATATGGAAATCCATATGGGTGTGCCCCTAGTGGATGAGCACTAGTGGGTTTATAATATCCCTTGCTATATTATTCAAGATTCATACCTGCATGTAACCCTAATTGTAATGTAAAGGGTACAGGTTGGCCCCACCTTAATGTGACTAGTAATTAATGTAGAAGATAATTAATCTGGTTAATATTAATTATATTATGAGCTAGTGAGGTCAGCCCTGTTGTGCCAATAGACACTTCTGTTGACAATTTAAGTCTAGTATAAGTAAAAGTAAATTCCCCATTGAGGAATCATATTTTTTGTGCAAGTTTGGAAATTTCAGCAAGTACACCTTCTTGGGAAAATTGTGCACCTCTCTTGGGTTCTAGTCTTCTAGGGTTTAAGCACCCTCTTGTGTGCTACGTTTTCTTGGTGGTGAAGGTATTTATCTTGAAGATATAGAAAAGGATTTGGCTGGTTTTTCTTCCCTTGTTAAGAAGGGTTTCCCAGGATACTTCTTGTGTTCTTGTGCATTGTGCTTCTTCTTGTGATCTTGGTTGCTGCAACATTAATGGTTATGGTTAAATGCTAAAATGGAATGAACTTCATGATTAACCTTTATTATTGAAAATTAAACATGGTATCAGAGAATAGGTCTTGAAAGAACCCATTTCACAAGCATCTACCAAGTCTCCTCTCACTTTTGCAGAACCGTACGACCCTCCTAGGGTTTTCGGAAAAAATTGTACGACCCTTCTTTTTGTGGTGTTCCAACCCTTAATACTTGGAAGTTGGGGATATTTTTTTCATATAAGAGTACGGACTCCTCCAACGCATCTCCAAAATATCTTAAAGTGAAATTCTGATGAATTTTGATTTTTGGCCCTAGGGTTTCTAGGGTGCTGAATTTTTTTGCAGAATCTAGATCCTAGATTTCTGGAACTTCTTGAAGAAATATTTTTCTTATTTTAGAAAGAATTTCTGTAACACTATCAAGTTTATTGTTGGAAGTAATAAGTCCAAAAAAATCCAATGTTACTAATTCAACCTAATCATTAGGTTTTCAAAATCTAGTCGGAGAGAGTTTGAAGAAACCAAACAAATGAAGAACAAAGCCTTAGTAGAAGATATGATTGATGGAGCAAGCAACCTCATCTCTTGGAAATCAAGGCTTCATGTCACTCTTGAAGAATATGATATTTTGTATGTGGTAACTAAAAACTTACCAGACACAGCTACAGATGTAGAGAAGAAGATAAGAAAGGAAGAAGATGTCAAAGAAAGAAAAATAATCATCTACTCGGTAAGAGATCATATCTTACCTCGTATTGCCAACCTGAAGACATATTATGATATGTATGAAGCATTAAAAGAAATGTTTGAAAGTGAAAACACCCTCAAATATCTTACCTTGAAGAGCCAACTTCAAAGTACCAAGATGACGAAAGGTGACACAATTTCCACCTTCTTTATGAAGATACCAAAGATTAAAGAATAGCTATAAACCATTGGAGAAATCATGTCTGATAGAGAACTTGTCTTAACCACTCTCAACAACCTTCCAAAATAGTGGGAGCCTTTTCTTCAGAGTATCAATGGAAGAGAAGCTCTACCAACCTTTGATCGTCTATGGACATATTGTACTCAAGAAGAAATTAGACTTAGAAATAGAGGAGTGGAAGACTCCTCAGAAGAAAATCATGCTCTTGCACTTCATATAAAGAAAGGAGAAAAATTCAAAAGAAATTTCAAACAAACATTCAAAGATGAAAAGTATTCATCAAATCCAGGTTATCAAATAAGAGATGTTTCAGAAATTCAGTGCTTCAGATGTGACAAATATGGACACTATGCAAGAAACTGGCCAACCAGGAAGAAGGGAAGACAATATGCTTCTACCGCTGACATTGATCCAGATCCACCTCAAAAGAATGAAGATAAGAGAGAGGAGAAGTAATTCCTCTAGAAATCTAAAGCGTGACTACAAAATAGGTAAATCAATTGATCTCTATTTTTATAGTTGATTGCATTTTTAATAAATGAAGGATATTATCCCTAGTATGGGAGACCTCAAAGACTTGGACCATTATCCCCGGTACGAGATTCCAAACCATATTTGATTGATTATTATGTGAGACAAGCATATATGTTTTCCTTAAAGAAGAGATACCCATTCAACAAACCCAAATAATCTCAGATGGAGATTGGCAGTGAGACAATATATTCTCCCCCTTCAGCGATTCAGAGGGAGACATACATTATTCCAACAAATCCAATTGCTCCAACTAATATAACCAAAGATATTACAGTGGGGCATAAAAGGCATGCCCAGGATCTACAAAACTCTGCTAGAAGACAAAGAGACATACAAGTTCCTCAAGGGACACCTTGATAAAGAAAAAGAGTTTTCAAAACTATCCTTCAGTCATGAGCCACTTCATTGAAGAAACAAAAAGAGAAATAAGTATGGAAATATTCCATAATAGAAGAATACCAATATATCTTAAAGAAAGATGTATAAGATACTATTCAGAAACCAGAAGGGAAGTCTATGATGAATTCCAAGTGGATCTATAAGATCAAGCATGCAGCTGATAGAAGTGTCGAGAAATAAAAAGTGAGATCTATAACCAGAGGTTTCTCACAAACATAGAGAGTTATATATGATGAGACACTTGATCTAGTAAACTCGATACACTTCCATCCATATTACCATCCATGAGTTGGAAACTATATCAGATGGATGGATTCTTGACGAGTTTGGGTTTCAGCAAGAGTGTTGTTGATCCAAACCTATATTATTACAGTGTTGGTAACAAGAGCCTAATTTTGATGAAGGATATGAGTATACAAGATTGATCTACAACTGATTGGATCATTGTATCTGGTTAAATCCATACCTAATTCATGTTATGAAGTGAATTTTATTAGTCAATACACGAGTCAACCGAGACAGACTCACTGTATAGCAATAAATCATGTATTAAGATATATATACGAGACACAGTTGGATATGGCCTGAGATATGCCTCCAGTGTAAACATGAGTTTGCAGGATATGTCGATACAGATTGAGTAGAGAGTACAGTAGACAGAAAGAGCACATCTGGTTATTGTCTTACTGTGAATTTTTCCATGATTTCTTGATGCAGTAGGAAACAAAAATCTTTGGCCTTGAGTACCACAGAAGCAGAGTATATAGCATCAAATGTGAGAATCCATATGGCTTCACAAGCTTCTAACAGATTTACTTGACCATGAGATGGATCCTATGATGATAAACAAGAGCCATGTGTAAAGCTCTTTGTGAACCCAATGTTTCTTGATGGATTGAAACACGATGAGATAAAATATCCTTATATCAGAGATATTATGTAGAGTAAAATAGTACACATGCAGTACCTTCCTACACATGAGAAGATTGCAAACATCTTCACCAAATTAACTTGGTGAAGAATGCCTCCCTAGTCGAGAGGGAGTGTTGATGACTCAAGCCCAAAAAAACTTCAAAGTATATCCATGTGAGACTTGGAATGATGAAGAATGCCTCCCTAGCTGAGAGGGAGTGTTGATGATTGCAGCTATGTGAGACATTATCTAGCTTACAAACCTGAGAGATGTTGATGATTGCATCTATGTGAGATATTATCCATCTTACAAACCTGAGAGAAAACCTATGAGAGGGGTGTGTGGTTCCTATCTAAGACAGAGCATGAATGTAGAGATGGCCTCCTTATTACAATGAGTTGAGAATAAATCTATATGATTCTCCTGTGTAATGCAGTGAGAAAGGAGATCTCCGTAGTTGGACATGCCTGTGGTTGAGAACAAGGTGAACGTGTGAAATCCTAGAGTGATGGGTGCATAGTCATGAGAATAGAAATGAATATGATGTATTAGCCTCCTCTGAGAAGAAGAGTTGACGAGAAACTCCAAATGACTCTCCTGTGTAATGCAATGGGAAAGAAGATCTGTTGAGTGGACATGCCTATGGACGAGCACATGTGAACATGATCTTAGTGGCTGAGAACTAGTGAAGAAGTGGTTCTTCTATGTAATGTAGTGAGCTAGTGATATGGAAATCCATATGGATGTGCCCCAAGTGGATGATCACTAGTGGGTGTATAAGATCCCTTGCTATATTTTTCAAGAGTCAGACCTTCCTATTGTTATCACTCCAAGAAACTCCTTAGGGTTGTAGGCTAAGTATGCTTGGTAACTTAAGAAATCACTAATAATCAAGTGTTTGGAACAATGGAATAACTGAGAAGGTTTAGCAAAAAGAAAAAAATGTCATGCCTCTAAATAAACCAGTGCTTCGAGAAACTAGATATCAGTTACAGTAAATAATCAAGGTATGAAGAAAAACATTCAAGATAACCAAGTACAGATCTGAAGGGTTATACAAGAATATAAAGAAGATCTAATTCATATCCATGAGCTATATGAGAAGATGACAGTTTTGAACAACTGAACTAAATATAATTAAATATAGAGTAATGGAAAATGTGGACAGACTGATATATAATGACCAAAGAAAACTGTGATTCATATAGCAATACAGTGTCAAAGTACATAGCCAAAAGTGTATCCAGAATTGAACCCTTGTCTCTTAGAAAATATAGGCATTTATAGCCTTTTATAATCACTTTTTAAGATCCTAAAAACTTGGATCTGTATCTAAAAATAGCAAATCAAATTAACTAAGAAAATCGATAACAAAGACTTAATGGATAAACTAGCATTCGAATTATCTTCCATCTCAAAATTTGACATCTGTACTCTTCAGTTTCTGGAATCTATTGTGTCATGAAACATGGCAAAGGCACCTATCTTGGCAGCTGGATTTCTTCAGTTACTCATAGTCGACACTTTAGGAGATCAATTTAGTATGTGGTTTTCAAAACTCCCACGAATCTATGATGCTGAGTATTTCTTTGAACAAGTTGTTAATCCTTTAATGCTCTGGAACCTCTTTAAATCCTATGAAAATCGCCCTGCTCCATCCTTAGCTTTCAAAAATTCTTTTTGTGCTTTCACCAGCTAACTCGCCTTATGATTCACTGGTTAGCTGGTGAAAGCATTACCTTTCATCAGCTAATTGGTTGTAAATTGCCCTGTGCACTGGTGAAAGCTCTACCTTGGCCCAAAATGAAATTTCACCTCCAAAACTGTGGTTCTATCAAAAACTCAGTGTGTCTCTACTTTATCCCCTTGCATATTCACAACAACCTGAGCTAGCACTTGCAGATCTGGGTGTGACTTTTTCTTTTGCTTCAATTTTCTAATCTTCCTCTTAAGGATTTTTGCTAACCACCATAGACTGTTATAGTCTTTGGTGATTTTATTTTTCCTCTTCTTGTCCTTGACACTTTCACGAGCCAGATTTTCAAATGCAGCATTTGTTTCTGTGAAATTATCAGACAAAGTCTTGTATCTTTCCTTTATTACTCTCTCTAAGACATCCTGCTGAGCGATCACTTCTTTAAGTTGCTTAATTTTCTGTTTTTTCTTCGACTTAGTGTTCTTTGATGTTTCCCCTTCATCAGTGTGAGTAAAGGTCTCACAATCCTGTGCAAATTCAATGGAGTGTTCAGGGATTTTAATGGCAGGGCTCTCATCTTCTTGCTCTGGTTCTGAGTCTGTGTATGGCAGATTTAAGATGTTTGTTTTCTTTTCTGTAGGCTACTCTGTAGTAGTTTCAAAATCCAATTTTTTCTTTGACCTGTGAGATATTACACCAGAGATCCTATCTTCTGGGGTCCTGGAAGGGTTCTCCTTTTCCTCGAGCTTCTTTGAGGAGTCAATTGCCTTTTTCCAGCTCTCTTCTGTTCATTCATGGGCTGAGTTTGAGTTTCAAAGCCCTCCCAAAAAAGAAAATGTTGCCAAGTCCTTGCTTTTTGTCTTAGCTCCTCCAGGATTATCAATTTAATAAGGCCAAAGTGGCAAAGAGTGTTCTTCATACTTAGAGGTTCAGCTCTAATCTTTTTACAGAATTTAGTTAATCTCTTATGCAAGAAGAAAGGTAAATTTAGGAGATTTTTCCCTGTAAAATGGTCTAAGAGCTTGAAATGATATACCATCAGTTTGTCGTACCTGCCTTCTGAAGTTATGTAGAGTTGGATGCCCTTAAAAAAATCCTACCACTCATCCTCTAAATGGGAAACTGGCATGCTCTTCTTCCATGCATTATTTCTGAATTCTTCCTTTAGATATGCTCTAAAATTTAGGTTCTTGGTTGCTATCGTTTTGAACCAACTCTAGCCTGATCTACGTAAACTGGTCGCTGCAGCAATGGCAGCTTCATCCACGATTATTTCTAAAGACCCAACACATGATTTATTTCCATCGTATGTTTTAGAAAATGCCTCTGTTGTTGATTGGTGACAGTCGTTCTGTAGCTTCTCGACATATCCCATGCAACCTACGTTTGAGAAGTGTTTTTTCACCTTTGGATGCTCCTGTAGAAAGGACAGACTGTCCAATTCTTTTCTTAACAAAGAACCACTGCGTCTCCTTTCCATCTGCAATTGGAACCCGAGACAATTTTGCCCACAAAACTCTGCAATCTGTTGTTTGAGCCGAGGTTTTGTGCTGGTGAAAACACTCGGCTCTGTCTTTCAAAATTGAAAACTTATCATACGCTTGTGGATGATGTGTGTTGGGGAAATGATGGGTCGATTTGATGTCACCAGCCAAGTAGTACCGCTCCTTCACCTGTGATGATGGATTTGAATTCGCCATTTCCAACGCCATGATCATGAAGCATGCATTTCTGAACGAGATTCACTTTGCAATCCGATTTAGACGTGCAAAATTGAATCTCCATCATTATCCACTTTCACCAGTGCATCATAATGATTGCATGACGTGGGTTGAGCATGTCATCATTTGATTTTTTTAAAACGTGGAGAAAACACACGTGATCCCCACTTTCACCAGCTAACGGCCCGTGGGAAGTGCTCCTTGGATGTTGAAAATTGCTGCTTTCACCAGCTAACGGCCCATGAGAAATGCTCCTTAGCTGTTGAAAAACACCGCTTTCACCAGCTAACGGCCCGTGAGAAATTCTACTTAGCTGTTGAAAATCACCGCTTTCACCAGCTAATCATCATCTTTAAAACACGCATTAGTTGTTGAAAGTTTTTCATGAAATTTTTAAAGAGAAGACCTTTATGGATCATCTTATTTCTAAGACATAAATTAAAACCTAAGTTTTTCTACTAGAAGAACTCAAAACAAATTGGAGAAAACTACCAATACCCATGCTATCAACCACAAAATGCAGCCATAGTGACTGATTCATTTTGGGAGCTAACATTTGGCTCCAACTGGGATGGAAATCTCTCTGTGAGGTGACCAAGAACCTAGCTAGACTCAGTAGCCTTTATTACAATTTAAAAAAGAAATCTAAAAAATAGTTTTGCTAGTACCATTGGGCATGGAGTTATTTAAGTGATAGAAACAGAGAAAACAAAACTGAAAAAGAATATGTACAGGTAGAACAGGGATTTTAAGAAAAAGCCTTATGAAAAATAGGTCTTTAGAAAGCGCCCGTTGAAAGGGCCACCTGCTACTTCCTCGCCTGCAAGATTTTGGAGAACAAAGGTATTGTTCTGATGAACCATTGTTATGATAAAAGAACTTGTCCAGAGAGTATCAAATTTTTCGTGTTTCCCCTTCTCTTGCCTTGCTGCATCCCACTTTAAGACTAATTCCCCTATTTTGAAGACGTTTGATTTGACTTTCTTGTCAAAGATCTCCTTGATTGTTTCTTTGTGTAATTCTATTCTTTCCAAAAGCTGCTCTCTATCTTGCTGTAACTCTACCAAATTATGAATTCTCCGAGTCAAATCACTTGGTTCAGAATCAGTTTCTTGTAAAAAATTTGCAACCGATAGTGCAAGTTGAACAGGAAATAAGGCTTCAGTACCATATACCAACTTGAAGGGAGATGTACCAATTGATTTTTTACATGTAACCCTGTCAGCCCACAAAGCAAATTTCAGCTTGGAATCCTAGCCTCTGGTATTTTGTTCAAGCAGATTCTTTATAACTCTGACTAAACTCTTGTTTGATGACTCAGCTAAGCCATTTCCTTGCGGATAGTAAGCAGTGGAATGTACTAGATGAATTCCCATCTCTTCACATAATTTCACCAAGTGTTTATCTTTGAATGCAGCAGCGTTATCAGTGACTATTCTCTTAGGGCATCCAAATCTGGAAAATATGTTTTCTTACAGAAAATTTATGATGACAGTATGATTGGCATTCCAGGTGGGAATAGCCTCAATCCACTTTGTAAAATAATCGGTGGCAACAAGGATCCACCTGTGCTAACTACTAGAAGGCAGGTGAATCTCACCTATGAAATCCAGGCCCCATTGCTGGAAAGGACCTGTGACTACTATAGGTTTGAGGGGAAGAGACTTCAGTTGTTGTTTGCCTTCAAATCTTTGGCACTTGTCACATGTTCTCACAAACTCACACACATATGAAAATAAGGATGGTCAGTAATAACCAGATCTTAAGATGTTATGTGCAGTGGTTTTCCAATAGTGATGTCCTCCGCATTCACTATTATGGAATTCAATCATGACCTTAGCTGCTTCTTCTTGGTTTATGCACCTCAACAATAAACCTATTAGATTTTTCCAGAACAATAAGTTGCCATTGATGCAGAAATTGATGGCTATGAGCTTTAAATCCCTTCCTTGTGTTTTTGTCAAATCTGAAGGGACTGATAAATTTTGCAGAAAATGAACAATGTGACTGTACCATTTGCAATCAGCTATGTGAGCTGAGACCTGCATTTCCTCACCTTCTTTATCCTCTGAAGACTAAACATTATCTGCATTAATATTTACCAAATTTATTTCGAGCAGCCTACAATTTTCTTTTGCCAGAAGTTTGGCAAGGCCCTGACCCTTCACAAGTTTTGCTAGTTTAATTTCAACATCAAATTCAATCAACTTTTCTATCCACTTACTCCTTTTTCCATGTATGTCGGGTTGTATAAGCACATCTTTAACTCAACTGGAGGGTACAAAAGCTATTACCTTGGCCTGAAGAATGTAAACTCTGAAAGATTTCAATGACTTGATAAGTGCATATGCTTGTTTCTCCAACAATTCATACTTTACATCTGCATCCCTTAAGACCTTACTGAAGAAGGCAACCGACTACTCCTGATCATCGGCATTTTTTTGCAAGAGTACTGCTGCAATTGTATCTCTTGAAGAGAATGAAAAAATGTAAAATATCTTGGAGAAATCAGGGATGATCAAAACAGGGGTTGTTGTGATGGCTTCCTTGATAGCATTGAATGAGTGTTTGGCTTCTTCAGTCCATTTTACCTCGGAGTCCTTTCTTAACATAAAAGTAATATTCTTTGTGAGTTCTGCAAAGTTTACTATAAACCTCCTGATAAAGTTTATAGTCCCAAGGAAAGACTGAATGTCCTTCTTTGATCTAGGAAGAGACAGATTTTTAATTGCTTCTACCCTTTTTGGGTCAATTCTCACCCCATCAGCTGAAACAATATGTCGAAGTAATTTCCCTTCCTTAAGTGCAAAATTTGATTTTTTTGGATTAAGAGAAATGCCATACCTTCGACATTTTAAAAATGTCCTTTTTAAGTGCTGCAAATGAAGTTCATGGCTGCTCGAGAAAACAGTGATATCATCAATATATATCAGGAAAAATTTATCTTTCTCTCCAACGAAAGCAATGTCCATTGCCCTTTGAAATGTCGCTCCTGCATTCATCAATCCAAAGGGCATATTCTCGTACATAAACGTACCCCATGGAGTAGTAAAAGAAGTCTTTTCTTTATCTTCCGGATGGAAAAAAATCTGGTTGTATCCAGAAAACCCATCAATAAAAGACATCACATTTGATCCTGACACCTTTTGCAAAATATGCTCCATTTTGGGCAAAGGGTAGTTATCCTTCCTAGAGCACTTATTCAAATTTCTAAAGTCGATGCAGAGTCCGATCTCTTCATTCTTCTTCCTGACCGGTACGAGATTCACAATCCATTCTGAATATCTGAGAGGTATGATGATGCGGGCATCCAATAGTTTTTTGATTTCCCTTTCCATTGTAGGCATCAACAAAGGATTAAAGGATCTAAGCTTCTGCCTAAATGGTTTGGTTTCTTTGTTCAAGGGAATCTTATGTTGAATTACCTCTGTGTCAAAAGTCTTCAAGTCATCATATTTCCAAGCGAAGATATCAGCAAACTCCTTTAGCAATTCTCCATAATCAACCTTTTGTTTTTCAGTCAAATGTGAGGCTAAGTTGACATATTTAGGATCCTGTTCACTGGCTACATTATACTGCAAAACTTCTGAATTTTTTCCCCCATTTTCCAATTTGGCAGCCACATCATTATTATCGAAAAGCCTTTCCAAAGGGACCAAACCTTTAGGAATTTTGTTGGTAGACAGCTGGACTATTTCATGTGTTGTGATTTTGCTTCTCAATTTTGGCTTCTCAATTTCATTGTAATGTTCATTCTCCTGATCGATTTGCAAATCTGTAAACTCATCTATCATAGCAAGAAATCTAGTGAGTTCAGCATCGTCTTCGAAAACCTTCCAAAATTTTACATTATCAGGGAGGGATGGCCTATATTTAACTTGAATTTAGTAATTCAATTTATGAGGCAGAGGGGGTATGAAAGCACAAGCCAACACAACTAATGAATCAGCCAATTCATTCATTGCTCTAGGTACATATGAAATTTTAAAATCTGCAAAATCGTGAATTTCCCTCAACACTTCATCTCTGTATGCTTTCAGCCTGACATGCTTTGCTTGAAAGGACTTATTCACCTGCTGAATGATCAAATTTGCATCTCCAAACACCTGCAATCTTTTAATCTCCATCTCTTTGGCTGCATTTATCCCCAGAAGTAGTGCCTCATACTCAACAATATTATTAGTCACTTTAAAATCAAGTTTAAAGGACAAATGAGAAGTTTTCTTAGAAGGGGAAATCAATACCACTCTTGCCCCCGCTGATTCTTTGGTATAAGCACCGTCAAAGAACATGGTCCAAAGTTCGTCCTCTGTTGCTTCTGTTGGATGAACTGTGGGCTTTCTGAGTAGCAATGTATTTGGTAATGAATCATCAATTTGCAAAATACAAGATCCCATACCTGTGTCGACAGAATAGATAGGATGATTGGATGGATTTTTTTCGTCACTGATTACATATGCCAACTGAGATTCCCTTTATAGCATTATGTTCATCCCTCCAAAAACAGGGATAGTAGCGTAGGAGAGATCCATTTGAAGAGTGCCACCTAGCCTCTTCATCCACGATCTTGATAACAAACATCCAAATTTAGGTGGTATGTCTGTCACTACTATATCCATAACCATAGTCTTCATGGATGCTTGGGTTAAGGTTACAACCAAGTCCTTGATCATCCCAAGACATTTGACTTTCCAAGAGTCAAAAGAGAAAATATCATGATAAGACTTGGTGATCTCCAGCCCAAGCTCATCCATGACCGCCTTTGGCATCAAATTGTGCGAAGCACAGGAGTCCAACAAACAGTTATGCAGTGTTTTCTCATGAATATTTAGAGAGATGTAAAAGGGAGGACAACTTTCATCTCTGTATTCTATCATTTGGCCCAGAGTAATGGTTGGATTTTCATCATATATGTTGAGAATATCAGCAGAAGAGGATATAGATTTGGGATCTAAAGTTTTGAGGATATCCTTTTTAAACATTTCATTTTTCATTAACTCGACTAGCGGAATAGGAATCTTAATTTTTTGTATTTCAGCCTCAAAATTGAACGAATATGGGACTTTATCAGAAGCTTTATCAGAGACCTTTACCTGATTCAAAGGAGCTTCCTGATTGCTTTGTTGTTCAATAGGGGCCTAACTTTCTGGAGTTTGATGCTTGACAGGGGCAACGATCTTCTTGGGAGGAGCTGGTACTTTCACCTTTGAGGGATTCGTTTGCTGACTCTTTGATGTCTGATATTTTTTCTTAACAGGGGTTGTGCTCTTTTCGAGAGAGGCTGGTGCGTTCTGTTGGGCAGTATTATATTTAGATTGGAGATTATATCTATTCTTATCTTCTGTCGTGAAAATGCCATCATCAATAGGATTATCCCCTGTCTGTTCAGTCATCAATGATTCCTCATAGTCGTGTTGTGTTAGATAAGATTTCCCTGTCTCTTCTCCAACACAATGAATGTTATCTTCTCCATCTTCTTGATATTCACCCTCGTCTTCATCCATCACAACATTTTGAAGAGGGACCTTTATTCTCTGATCTTTAGTAGGATTCTTTTCTCTTTGCAAGATCTGTGTTGGCTGATTATTTCTTCTGAAGTTGTTGGGATTTTGATTTGGGTTCCTGCCTGCAGAATCATAAGTGCCTCTTCCCTTCATAGGCTGCTTATTTTCAATATTGAGCTTAGATATATCAGAGGTTAGAGACTCTAGCATCTTAGCCATTTTATCAAACTTTGGGTCAGCACTTGATGAAGAAGAAGCCTCATTCCTTGGCCTTCTCCTATCAGAATTTTCTTTTAGCTTTTGGGAGGCTAAAATATTTGATTCCACCTCAAGGGAAACATGTTGCATGAGAGATAATGTTGGTGACCTCCTTTCTCTCAACAATAAACAAAAATCTAAGTCAAAAGCATCAGAATATGTGATCTTGGCAGAAGCATATGAAGGTTTTATCTCTACTGGTATTTTATCGTACATCCGGTTAAATCTTTTAGTGAAATCAGAGACTGACTCACTATTTTGTTTCCTTAGGTTTCTGAATTCTGTGATATAGTATACAAAATCTCTCCTGTCACCCCAATGTTTCAAAAAGGTCTCCAATTGCTCGATTCCATCTATGGAACCAGCAGGGAGTTCTTTGAACCATTTCCTAGCATGGCCATCTAAGCTTTGGACAAAGACTCGTGTCCAAACATCTTCTTCTTCAATATTAAGGTTTTTGGCATAACGGTAGAAAGCTTCAATATGTTCTTCAACAGACACATCGCCTTCGCCTGTGAATTTGGGCATATACTTCTGATAGTCTCCCGTTGGCATGGCTGATACTAGGTTTGGAAATATAAGTGGTGCATACCTAGCAGCTAGGATTTGTTGTATCTTCGTCAAAGGAGGTGGTGCAGCCATATCTATCAGGGGTGAGAAAGGTGATGGTTTCTTTTGCAAGTCTTCAACACTGGAGGAATGCGAAAGAGGTGAATCTTCTAATGGGAAAGAGGTCTGATATGAGGCTCTGTAAAAATTTGCAAGTTGTCTAGCTAAATTTTCTTCACCTTTAGCAGATAGCTCTTGGAGAAAATGTTCAACAGCAAGGAGGCTAGTATAAATGTTTAAATGATCTTCTTGTTGCTGAGAATGAAAAGACTCAAGAGAAGAAGAACTATGGATTCTTTCTAAAGTCTTGGATGTTTTTTCATTCAAATTTGAATCTATCAATTTATCATCATTAGTATTTTCCTGTTGATCAAAAAGAGATTGTTCTTCTACAGTATTTACAACTGTCTTTTCATCAATGCTTTTTGAAAAGAACTCAAATTTTTCTGTAATAGATTTTCCAAAACTGAAAAGAGGATTACCTTATGTATCTGATTTTGAAGCTTGACCCTGAATGGTCTTTCCTTTCCTGAGAATTAGTTCTGGATTGGACACTGGTGTGATAGGTGATTCTTGAGGATTCGCCCTAGTACTGATCCTCTTAGGAGCCAGGATGAAAATGTGGAGTCACCAGATAGATAATTACAACCAACTAAAAATGTCTAATCTTTGTCTATCATCAAAGATCAACTCTGTGTCGTATCCCAGGAAAGAAGAACTTAAATTTCGTCTCCCCGGCAACGGTGCCAATTTGTTATCACTCCAAGAAACTCCTTAGGGTTGTAGGCTAATGATTCTTGGTAACTTAAGAAATCACTAATAATCAAGTGTTTGGAACAATGGGATAACTGATAAGGCTTAGCAAAAAGACAAAATGTCATGCCTCTAAATAAACCAGTGCTTCGAGAAACTAGATATCAGTTACAATAAATAATCAAGGTATGAAG
>ML791598.1:144458-171835 GCA_009831015.1 Picea engelmannii
AGCACTTGCAGATCTGGGTGTGACTTTTGCTTTTGCTTCAATTTTCTAATCTTCCTCTTAAGGCGTTTTGCTAACCACCATAGACTGTTATAGTCTTTGGTGATTTTATTTTTCCTCTTCTTGTCCTTGACACTTTCACGAGCTAGCTTTTCAAATGCAACATTTTTTTCTGCGAAATTATCAGACAGAGTCTTGTATCTTTCCTTTATTACTCTCTCTAAGACCTCCTGCTGAGCGATCACTTCTTTAAGTTGCTTGATTTTCTGTGTTTTCTTCTACTTAGTTCTCTTTGATGTTTCCCCTTCATCGGTGTGAGTAAAGGTCTCACAATCCTGTGCAAATTCAATGGAGTGTTCAGGGATTTTAATGGCAGGGCTCTCATCTTCTTGCTCTGGTTCTGAGTCTGTGTATGGAAGATTTAAGATGTTTGTTTTCTTTTCTGTAGGTTGCTCTGTAGTAGTTTCAAAATCCAATGTTTTCTTTGACCTGTGAGGTCTTACACCAGAGATCCTATCTTCTGGGGGTCCTGGAAGGGTTCTCCTTTTCTTCGAGCTGCTTTGAGGAGTCAATTGCCTTTTTCCAGCTCTCTTCTGTTCATTCATGGGCTGAGTTTGAGTTTCAAAGCCCTCCCAAACAAGAAAATGTTTCCAAGTCCTTCCTTTTCGTCTTAGCTCCTCCAGGATTATAAATTTAATAAGGCCAAAGTGGAAAAGAGTGTTCTTCGTACTTAGAGGTTCAGCTCTAATCTTTTTACAGACTTTAGTTAAGCTCTTATGCAAGAAGAAAGGTAAATTTAGGAGAGTTTTCCCTGTAAAATGGTCTAGGAGCTTGAAATGATATAACATCAGTTTGTCGTACCTGCCTTCTGAAGTTATGTAGAGTTGGATTCCCTTAAACAAATCCTGCCACTCATCCTCTAAATGGGAAACTGACATGCTCTTCTTCCATGCATTATTTCTGAATTCTTCCTTTAGATATGCTCTGAAATTTAGGTTCTTGGTTGCTGTTGTTTTGAACCAACTCTAGCCTGATCTAGGTAAACTGGTCACTGCAGCGATGGCAGCTTCATCCACGATGATTTCTAAAGACCCAACACAGGCTTTATTTCCATCGTATGTTTTAGTAAATGCCTCTGCTGTTGATTGGTGACAGTCGTTCTGTAGCTTCTCGACATATCCCATGCAGCCTGCATTTGAGAAGTGTTTTTGCACCTCTGGATGCGCCTGTAGAAAGGACATACTGTCCAATTCTTTTATTAACAAAGAACCACTGCGTCTCCTTGCCATCTGCAATTGGAACTCGAGACGATTTTGCCCACAAAACTCTGCAATCTGTTGTCTGAGCCGAGGTTTTGCGCTGGTGAAAACACTCATCTCTGTCTTTCAAAATTGAAAACTTATCATACGCTTGTTGGTGATGTGTGTTGGGGAAATGATGGGCCAATTTGATTTCACTAGCCAAGTAGTACCACTCCTTCACCTGTGATGATGGATTTGAATTCACCATTTCCAACGCCATGATCGTGAAGCATGCATTTCTGAACGAGATCCGCTTTGCAATCCGATTTAGACGTGCAAACCTGAATCTCCATCATTATCCACTTTCACCAGTGCATCATAATGATTGCATGATGTGGGTTGAGCATGTCATCATTTGATTTTTTTAAACGTGGAGAAAACACACGTGATCCCTGCTTTCACCAGCTTATGGCCCATGGGAAGTGCTCCTTGGCTGTTGAAAATCACCGCTTTCACCAGCTAACATCCCGTGAGAAATGCTCCTTAGCTGTTGAAAATCGCCACTTTCACCAGCTAACAACCCGTGAGAAATGCTCCTTAGCTGTTGAAAATCACCGCTTTCACCAACTAATCATCATCTTTAAAACACGCATTAGCTGTTGAAAGTTTTTCATGAAATTTTTAAAGAGAAGACCTTTATGGATCATCTTATTTCTAAGACATAAATTAAAACCTAAGTTTTTCTACTAGAAGAACTCAAAACAAATTGGAGAAAACTACCAACAGCCATGCTATCAACCACAAAATGCAACCATAGTGACTAATTCATTTTGGGAGCTAACACCTGTAACCCTAATTGTAATGTAAAGGGTACAGGTTAACCCCACCTTATTGTGACTGGTAATTAATGTAAAAGATAATTAATCTGGTTAATATTAATTATATTATGATCTAGTGAGGTCGACCATGTTGTGCAAATAGACACTTCTGTTGACAGGTTCAGTCTAGTATAAGTAAAGGTAAATTCCCCATTGAGGAATCATATCTTTTGTGCAAGTTTGGAAATTTCAACAAGTACACCTTACTGGGAAAAGTGCGCACCTCTCTTGGGTGCTAGTCTTCTAGGGTTTAAGAACCCTCTTGTGTGCTAGGTTTTCTTGGTGATGAAGGTCTTTCTATTGAAGAATATAGCAAAGGATTTGGTTGGGTTTTATTCCCTTGTTGAGAAGGGTTTCCGAGGATACTTCTTGTGTTCTTGTGCATGGTGATTCTTCTTGTGATTTTGGTTGTTGCAACATTAATGGTTATGGTTAAATGCTAAAATGGAATGAACTTCATGCTTAACCTTTCTTATTGAAAAATAAAAAAATATACCCTTGCTTGGATTGTTTTCCCATCTACCAAGATGAATTTATATTTACTCTAAGATTTATATTCAAGCCTAGTCGAGTACTCTCTCTTTTCCTAGTCAATAAACTATCTGATCAATTAGTAAATATACCTAGTCCATTGCTCATGTTTAAGTTGAATTCACAATGGTTGGTAGATTTGTTACCTATGGTCGACTAGTCTCCCACGTGGTCAACATCCTTCACGTGGAGTTGATTCTACTTCAACTCATTGGCATTCATCTCTAGAATAATAAATGGTCCAAGGAAAAGAGGCTATGGATAGGTTGTTGAAAGTGGGAACATGTTTACAGGTGGACAAGAATTGCAGGAATTCCTTTCATTGATAGTCGATTCACACTATCCTAAATGAATTTTCCATAGCTTGGGTCAAATCATTGCAAAGCTGGTCAATTTAATTCAATACTATTCATTTGGTTCATTGTAGGAAAAAATGCATTTTTGAAAGTAATAACATATGCATCCCATTGATTATTTTCATTGCTAGATGCTACTTGTGTGCCAACTGCATTGAAGATGAATATCTTCCATCCATTCAAAAGTAGATAGATATTTATATAGGTTTGAGGAATAAAGATCTAGTGGATTTTATGCAAATTGAGATTCATGTTCAAGCTTGAGATAAAGACCATAAATTAAATTTATGCATAGTATTCGTGTTGGTGAAGTGGCTATGAGCCTCTCAATTACGCATCAATGTGCCACTCTCATTTAGAGGAGTTCAATATGTTAGGTATTTTTTTTTCTTTGTTTCATTCCAATCTTATTGGTCAATTTTGTTTCCCTTCTGCAGTGTTAATCCAATATTCAATGAGTATTAACCTCCTTTTTCTTGGATTTTTTTTGAAGTTGAACCCACAACTTATTGTTGAGGAAGTATCAGTTCTATTTTTTTGAGTCAAGGCCACACTTTTATGGTCAAGGGAGGGTCAACTATATCCATTAATTTATTTAATTTATGTCCATCGGTGGTTGAATTTGATGTCTTGAGAATTTATTTGTGGTCTATGTTATCAATCCAATTGCATCTAGGGAGTCGGTTGCATTAAGTTCAATTTGAATTCATAGGGTTAGGATGACATTCAAATGGCACCAAGTGACTTGAAGGAATTAATGGGATTGGTATTAGTATCATTCCTCCAATGTCTTAAATTCTCATAAAGGTGGGTTGTGGAAAGTCTACCATTAAATCCTTTTCACACACACATATATCTCTCCTCATTGACTAGTAGTAATGTAGTTGGGAGTTTTTATCTCGAGACTTACTTTTTTTTCATCATTTATTCATTTTCTTTTTGTGGTGTATAGATATTTGTTACATTGGATCTTTGTGCCCCTACCATAGCAACAAAAGCTGACCAAACTATCCCAGAGTTTTGGCCCTACATCACTAAATTTTATTAGAGAAGAACATAGTCCTACTTTTTAGCCATGGGAAAAGTTATTACAGTGTTAAGTATTGCAACCTATAGAACAAGAATTTTTTAACAAGATAAAATGTAGATCCAAAAGCGGAGGTCCTAGGTGACTTGAATGGAAAAGTGAAACATATGTGGCTAGTTGATCATAAATTTGATTATCCTACTCAATGAGATTTTTGTGATGAGGATTGTTTTCCATAGTCTTTGAAAAAACCATGGTGTTATTAATGGATTATCGATGTTTTGGATCCATATCAGGATCCATCTTCAGGACAAGAAGCTTGGATTAAAAATCGAAGAGAAGTGCTTAATATAAATACCAAGGGAGACAAAAATAAACCTTAAAGGTCGGCTAGAACCCTAATTTATTAATTAGTTTGAGTTTTAGTTTAAACAAAGTTAATTTTGGTAGAACGTTTCTATTCCTGCAATTTTTTTAAAAACCTAGGTCGACAGCTCTCCTTTTAATTTTAACCTTGATCTTTTCAAGATCACGAATTTCGTCTAGAATTTCCCTTTCGTACAGGAAAATGATCTGTTCAATGAGATTTCTATGGTGAGGATTGTTTTCAGTAGTGTTCGGAAAAACCACGGTGTTATTAATGGATTATCAATGTTTCAGATCCATATCATGATCCATCTTCAGGACAAAAAGGATGGATTAAAAATTGAAGAGAAGTGCTTAATATAAATACTAAAGGAGAGAAAAATAAACCTCAAAGGTCGAATAGAACCCTAATTTATTAATTAGTTTGAGTTTTAATTTAAACAAAGTTAATTTTGGTAGAACGTTTCTATTCCTGCAATTTTTAAAAAAATCTAAGTCGACAACTCTCCTTTTATTTTAACCCTGATCTTTTCAAGATCACGAATTTTGTCCAGAATTTCCCTTCCGTATAATAAAATGATTTGTTCAACGAGATTTCTGTGGTGAGGATTGTTTTCAATAGTGTTCGGAAAAACCATTGTGTTATTAATGGATTGTCGATGTTTCTTATCCATATCGGGATCCATCTTCAGGACAAGAAGCCTGGATTAAAAATCGAAGAGAAGCACTTAATATAAATACTAAATGAGAGAAAAATAAACCTTAAAGGTCGGCTAGAACCCTAATTTATTAATTAGTTTGATTTTTAGTTTAAACAAAGTTAATTTTGGTAGAACGTTTCTATTCCTACAATTTTAAAAAAAATCTAAGTCGGCAACTCTCCTTTTAATTTTAACCCTGAGCTTTTCAAGTTCACGAATTTCGTCCAGAATTTCCCTTCCATACAGGAAAATGATCTGTTCAATGAGATTTTTGTGGTGAGGATTGTTTTCAGTAGTGTTCAGAAAAACCACAGTGTTACTAATGGATTGTCGACGTTTCAGATCCATATCAGGATCCATCTTCAGGACAAGAAGCCTGGATTAAAAATCGAAGAGAAGCGCTTAATATAAATACTAAAGGAAAGAAAAATAAACCTTAAAGGTTGGCTAGAACCCTAATTTATTAATTAGTTTGAGTTTTAGTTTAAACAAAGTTAATTTTGGTAGAATGTTTCTCTTCCTGCAATTTTTAAAAAAATCTAAGTCAACAACTCTGCTTTTAATTTTAACCCTGAGCTTTTCAAGATCACGAATTTCATCCAGAATTTCCCTTCCATACAAGAAAATGATCTATTCAATGAGATTTCTGTGGTGAGGATTGTGAAGCCTGGATTAAAAATCGAAGAGAAGCGCTTAATATAAATACTAAAGGAGAGAAAAATAAACCTTAAAGGTCGGCTAGAACCCCAATTTATTAATTAGTTTGAGTTTTAATTTAAACAAAGTTAATTTTGGTAGAACATTTATATTCCTACAGTTTTTTAATGGACATGTTTGGAACTCTGCATTCGACCCAGTACATGACTCCACATTGATGACATTCCTTGAACTTCCAACCTTTGGTAGCACAAGTGAAGTTGTTTAATGCACTAATGTTTTCATTACAATTCCCTATGGTTGGACCATGCATATCCTATTCATGCCCATGATATTCAATCACACATAGGTTTTTCTATGGAGGGGCAAGATATGACCGAGGCATTCTAAGGAACAAGAAGGCATGGGAATAAGGTCAAGGAGACAAATATATATGAGAAACATGGTACCAAGAATGGAAGATGTGGGGAGATCATATATTTGATCCATGATGAGTAGATTCACATCACCTTTTATATCATGACTTACATCATCATGCAAAGGTCTTTCAAGGGTGAATGTTCTCTAAATACACTATCTATTGTGAAGTTTTGTATTTAGCATGTGTTGTTAAAACTCACACCAAGGGAAATTCCCATTGTGTAAAGGGGAGTTTTGGGCAACATAACAAGAAAGCTTCCTACTATCACCTAGATGGCCTTGCTTTTGCTCTTCTAGGTTAGGGTATCTAACCTAAGGATGGATTTCCTATATGGCCAACCAATTCCTATCATTGCAAGTAAGGTGGGTATGGAAAAGGACTAATTTGACTTCAAGTTGAATTCTCAAAGGATGGATTGAAGGTGAGCTTGAGGAAGAAAACAACCAAAGATCATTTACAAGTAGTATCCAATAACATGCAAAGAAGAAAGGATTTTGCAACACTTGATTAAGATTTCACTTTCTAGAGTATTCCAAACATAAACCGTCGATCACAAACATTTAATGACAGTGTAAAACTAGTAATGACAAGGCATTTGATATCCAATACAAAGTATGTTCACGAAACATGGTGTGCATAGGACAACAGATGTTTTGCAAATAAAAATACCAACAGCAATAAACCATTTAAACCATCATATGTATAACAAGTTTGTATCACTGTTGTAATAAGCAATTTGATCCCAGATTTAAAATGCAATGCATATGTACGATGTAATTATAGTGTTTGAGTCAAGGTGTACAGATTACATCCCATTCATATCAAACCTAAATACCAAAAGATGTCAATGCTATAATAACTATGCTCAACAAGTAACATAACACTGTTTATACGTTCAGTTTTGTAATGCATGACTAAATATGCCGTGAGAGAACAATTGCTTTAGAAAATATAACCAGAGAATTTAGGATGTCTCAACACAATATCAAATGGTTTAAGCATTCTATAAAACTGTGTTTATTTCCCCCTAAATGATCCAATATTAAACCAGAACTCACACGCAAAACTGTGTAATATTGATGTAACAATAATGTCAAGGACGGATGCATAGATTGTATCCTCTATGCCAAAATTGACCACAAAAAACTCTTTGCTATGACAACTTTGTATGCATAGTTTATATGTCCAGATAGCAATGTAAGGTAAGTATGCTAGGAATTAAATAACTGCTGAAGCAAAGACATTTTACATCATCAAACCCTCATGTATGCAATACAACCTAGACGTATCAATGTTGTGACAAGATTGCAATATACAATTCGAACTTAAATTTCAAATACAGTGCATACGTGTACTAAATAATCAGCGTTAAAACTTATATGCAAAGACTGTATTAAACTTAGCAATCAGATATATCACTTCTGTAGTAATTCTTTGGCACAGATCTGAAGCTCTAACCAAAAAATATGTGCAAGGATAGTACTACTAACCAGATCAATGAGTTATTTTATTCACCATCATGTTTACTTGTCTCATCATTTAAAAAATGCTCGAACTTGGCCAGCAAATGTGCAATTTCAGAAAGGAAAATTCTAACCACAAATCAACCCTTAGATATGGTAAAGGTACAAAGATTGAAAAGTTGATTTTTTAGAACAGGTTTGGGTACTTGGAAAGAAAATATGAGCAGGCTATAAATTTTCAACAAAAATAATATAAATCCTCAAACCCTTATTGTAGATACATACTCAGAATTTGGCTCACTTGATCGACAGATAGACCAAAACGATATAAGGCCTAGGCAAATCATTGGAAGGGATTCTAATAAGACATGGAGAGAGTTAATCAATCATGCAAACAGATCAACCAACTTTGCACGGGATGATGTTCAAACCTTAGCTCTGGACCTCTGTAACCCTGCGAGTTTTGACAGTGAATGGGGCAAGGTATGACCAGTGAAAAATGAGCAACGATCCAGGGAAATATGCCAATGTTGAGGAATTTTTATGGACATCTTGGTAAAAGAAATAATATATAACAAATACGGGTTGCTACGTCCCTCAAAATGACAAGAATACTTCAAATTCAACACCTGCAAAATTGATTGGCACAGATATCGACCCACTAGAAATTGACTAGGGATACAAGGAATCGATGGATCTAACTTTTAAGAAAAAAGAATATCCCATGGGTTTGATGGAAAACAGAATAGTCAATGAGAAAACGGATCAAAACCTTGCAGTGAGAAAATAATTTATGAGAGATATGCAATATAGCTAAAAAAAAAAAAAAAGAAAAAAAAAAGGATGATTTTCTTTTTTTAATTTAAGGGCTTAGAGGGCCATGGGGTCACCACTTCATTTCAATGTGAAGCCTAGGGTTCATGAAGAATAACGTTGAAAGGCACCTGGAGGATTGCCCCTCAAACACCACATAGGGCTTGAAGGCCCCTCAAACACCACATGGTGTTGAAGGAATTCTTCAAAGTTGCAAGGGGGATTGATTAGTGAGGAGTCTTTCTTGGTGCTAGACAAGGTGAACTTAAAGGCCAACCAAGAAAAATAGAAGAGCCATTAGATCTCCTAAATTAATGCATGAACAAGAAACTTTAATGATCAAAGAGAAGGTGAGAATTCTTACCTTATAACCCTTCCAAGTGGAGCATTGAGCACTTCTTTGGCCTTGTTGCAGTTGTGTTCTTCAAATAAATATCAAAGAAAATTATCTAACCCTTAAAAAATGTTAGAGAAATCACAAGAAGATAACTAGATACTCAATAGTTCTTGCTATCAACTAATCTAATACTTGTGTAAATCCTTCACAAGATGCAAGACAAGTGTAACATATGGAAGTACTTACCACTCTCACCTAAGAAATTACTTCCCTCGTTTAGCAAACGATTGAGATCCAACACAAGGGAGGCTTCCCTAGCAACCTCAAAGGATCCTATAGAAAATCAAAATCAAGTCTATGGCCCCCTATCTTGGTCACTTGAACATGCCACCCACTAGATCAAGGTATAAAGTGAAGACGAGGTGGTTAAACAAATAAATTTCAATGTGTGTGTGTGTGTGCGCGCGCGCACGAAGACTGTTTCTAAGATAATGAAAGATATCTATCAAGACAAAGAAATCAAATGAATGCCCTGAAGCAATAGATATCAAGAAAAAGCAAAGGGATGTAATAAAACTTGTAGTAAAAGATGATTTATGTCAGCAAATAATAAGTTATGACAACAGTTAATTAAGAGTCCTAAAACTAACAAAGATGCCATGAAAGAGATGCTAAATGCAAGATGAAATATTAACAAGCCAATAACTAATGATTGTTGAAATGAAACAACATGAAACTACTTTAAATCAATGCAAGATGCCAAGCCCTAATGGCTGGAAATTGCAACAATGTAGCAATAAATGTTGTTAGAGAAATATTCTAAGTGGGAATGAAATAAAACCCTAGACGCTAAGCTATCAAAAGCTAATAATGGAAATGCAATGCAATTAAACCTAAACTAACAAAAGATGTCAAGGAGCGAGAGAGAGGATTAGGGTTTAAATCACTTGCAATGGAGAAAACACTAGTGTCATCTAGCTTCCTTTGGCATATAGAGTCTAACATGCAAATTCTATGGAGAGAAAAGGCTAGGAGAAGACCTGGAAATTGAACCCTAGGGTAGTTCACTACAAACCCTAGGTATCTATCTTATAGAAGAGAAACTTAGGGTAGTCCACTACAAACCCTAAGAGGTCATCATGTGTCTTCTAGGAACCTTTAGCAAGGGATCTAAAAAGTATCTTGGTTAAAACCCTAGAGTAGCCCACTACAAACCATAGAATCTTAACCTATAAGAGGAAAAACTAGGGTAGTTCACTACAAACCCTAAAAAAAACCCTTAGTCCTTCAACATGTTTTAAATGAATGATAAGATGGAATATAGTCCACTAAAAATCTTCCTTAGGGTTTCAAAACAAAATTTATTCAAGAGAAACAAGATAACATGCAAAATCACCACTTTGATAAACCATTGACTTAATACATCAAGAACAAACCATTCAAGACTTGAAAAGAACACTTACTAGTCAAATCATTTGGCATGAAAGAAACCCTAGAAATCAAATCATCCATAAAACACTTGCAAAGCATCCGCTAGATCATTCTCCAAAAAGTGTGCACAAGTACTCCATGGTGAGAAAAAAGGTAAGAGACATGTGTAGAAGTGATTCTCCACAAGATGGGTTATGATTTACAAATGAGTAAACCCTCAAGTGTATATGAGACAAGCCTAGCATTTATCTCTCTAAAATACCCTAAGACATAATAAACCCATGATACAAGGTGGATAGGTCTCAAGCTAACCCCCAAAATAGCCTCTAACATTAAAATAAAATGCCTATACATCAAATCATCTCCCTAAAGGTCACACATGTAAGTGTGAGAGGATCCAATGGAGGTGACATCATCCTATAAAGGTGTACAAGGGCCTCCAAAGGCCATATCTCTCCTCAAAAGGTGAAAATCATCATCAAGGGTCACATCCCCTCATCAAAAGGTCTTGTCTCTTCATCAATCAAGTGTCAACTCATCATTGTCAATGCTAGATCATCCCAAGCAAGCATCAAGTTACCTCAAGCATGAAATCATCATTAATATGTACCGTCTAAGGCTCCATGCATGATGTCATGATGGGAAAGGGTGCATAAACTGTCAAAAAGGTGCCTTGTCATCATCAAAGGAAATGGGGTCCATCCAAACCCTAACGTCCTCCAAAGGGTAAAACATCTATATGTGTGGGATTCCTTCCCCCTAAGTGACACATCAGGTTGTATGCTCAATTCCCTAGCTCATATGTGCATTTTCCAAGGTCCAGGAGGTGTGGGAAGGTGTCCCAAGGTGGGCCACACTACTACATATGGTGTAGAAGTATGATGGGGATTTTCGACGATATGGATAAAATTGACCATACCATTTAAAATTACTAAGTAATTATCAAAATTTCATTATTTTTTTTCTTTGTGCCCCGATGTCCGTCGACCGTTCTATGGAGTCCAATCATCATTGTCATTTCAAATCTTATTCGACAGTTACCGCAAGGACCAGGTGGCATCCCATTGTCAAACGCAGATCGCAGAGGCGTGTTTTTAAAACCATGAGCTATAACAACTCACTCGAAGACCTGTAAATACATGTAAAGTTAATTATGATAGACTTATGTAACCACCATATGAATCAAGGCTGTCCCCATATGGATCATATAAATATATAGGAATTTTATAAACATTATACATTTTGGCATTTTTTGTTGGAATTCGGTGATAAATAGGTTGTAAGTAGAGTGATAGGAAAGGAGAGGCTTGTTAGAGAGACATTAGGAGGAATCTTCAGAGAAAACAAAGGTGTGGAATATATATTTCACTTTGCTGACCAACTTTTTAAGGGAGGCTATAATTGTGATGTTTGTCATGTAAATATCCTATTGTTATGACAATTTAATGGAATATCAATACCGTTTTGACTCTTATTTTTCTTATATGTGATGTTTTTTGTGATTTTTAGTGTTTTTCTACAATGTTTAAGAGAACTTTAATGCATATTTATAATAATGTCTAAATCTACCTACAGGAAAATCGGAAGGTATGGCTAAGAGGAGGAAATTGAAGGGGGGTTGGTTATAAAATATGGAAGGGAAACTAGGGTGCCAATAATAGGCAATAAGTCCATTTATTTATCTCAAAAATATATCTATGAATGAGTTTATGTTTGCCAAATAGTTAACAATGGAAGGGTTTGTTGGAGTGGACAATGCCCCTATTAAGGGTTCCTTAGGATCTATCTAACCTTTAATTCTCGAGGCTCAATAATCCCCTTCCAAAAATGATCCTTGAAAAGGGTTATTGATATGAATAAATCTGAGATCCTCCTTCTATGAGAGACAATGTTAAATGGGGATAAAATAGTTAGCGATCTAAGCAAATTGTTTGGGGGTTGAAAGTTTAAATTAATTGATGCTACATGAATGTATGTGGGGATCAATAGAAAAGTTGTACATTTGTCTATATCTTTGTTTGTGCAATTGGAAACTTAAAACCCTTTGTTGTGAAAAATTACCAAAAATTGTCATGTAGGACAAAGAGGGAAAATTTTGCCTTGGTGTAAATTTTACCTTTGTGCAAATTGCATGCTAGGATACACTAAAATGCATCCCCATGTCTGAAAAATCATTCAATTTGATTGATTCAAAACGTAAACGAGTTTTTAAGTCATTTTACATAAGCCTATATACTTATTTTTTCATTTGCAGTCATAAAAGATTGATCTGTTGTGCAAAAAAAGACAAGAAATGCCTAGTAAAACCCTAGAAATGCACAACTTGTTTGTAAAAAGTAAGTCAATGTTTTATTATATCATAGATTTTAGTTGCACAAGTTGTTGGGGATATGGTTTATCATATTAGACCTGATCATGTTGTTAATTTTTCAATTGTAATTTTAAAAATGGTTTCTGTGCAAAAGAGACAAAGTTTGCCTTATAAATTGGAAGGTCAAAACTGTACTAAGTGACGGAATTAAAATGCACACCCAAGCTTCCCTATATCACCTAATTTTTTTTTTTATCTATATTTTATATTTACCTATGTCAACTAAAATGAAATTTAAGAACAAGAGAGGCTAATTTCAGGCACCTAGATTTGAGATTTCATGTAAATTTGAAGTCAAAATTTCCTTCGAGTAAAATGCATGCCCTAGTCTCAATTTTGACCCAAATTGAGTGGTTCAACTTGAAGAAGTCTTAATTTGTGAATTTATACCTTGACATAGCCTTAAAGTTCTAGACAAAAAACTACATGAGGTGCATAAAGGCTAAAAATTGTCTTGTAAAACCAAAGGGCCAATTTGTTAAAGTTGGCTATAGGAAAGTGCATGACCAAAGTTGGATAATCCTCCATAATTTAATATTTAAGTTGTAAACTCATTATTGAAATGTTTTGACATGTGTGTACAATTAGGAGTGCATTTACACTCCAATAAGGATGATTTATATTCACAAAGATTCATGACCTTTTGATGAATTAGAGGATGGTGGGTTATGAGAAAAATCAAGGTCACTGACTTCTAATCAACCAATTACACATACAAAATGACATAAAACTTAACAAAACATAATTAGCCCATATAAAAAACACTTTAAAGAGAATATATCATAGAAAATATAGAATTTGTCCACCTCCAAATTGATTGATTCAAGTTGGTCGAGAGTATGTAATTTATCTTTTTACATATGCATATACCTTTGCTTATGCATTTAGAGAAATAAAACCATTTGTTATGCAAAAATATCAATAATTGTTTTATGGAATAAAGAGGTCAATATTACTAAAAATATTACATGTTACAGGGTTGTAGAAAAGTAGTACATCTTTATAAACCTTTGTTTGTGCAATTTGAAACTTAAAACACTTTTCCTTGCAAAAAGACCAAAAAATGTCTTCTAGGACAAAGAGGGCAAATTTTGTGTTGGTGTAAATTTTTCCTTAGTGCAAAATGCATGCTAGGCTACACTAAAGTGCACGCCCATGTCTCAAAACTCATTCAATTTGAGTGTTTCAAATTTTAAATGATTTTTTAAGTCATTTTGCATAAGTCTATACACTTAGTTTTTCATTTTTAGTCATAAAAGACTTTGTTGTGCAAAAATAAGCAAGAGATGCCTAGTAAAACCCTAGAAATGCCCAACCTGTTTGTAAAACATAAGTGAAGGTTTTATTATACCTTATATTTCAGTTTTGAAAGTTTTTTGGGTTGTGGTTTATCATATTAGACTTATTCATGCTATTAATTTTGCAATTGCAAGTTTAAAAAGGGTTGTTGTGATGAAGAGGCAAAGCTTTCCTTGTAATTTGGAAGGTCTCAACCATACTAAGTAATCAAAATAAAATTCACGCCCAATCTTCTTTGTAGCTCCAAAAATTGTTTTATAAGTTTTAATATGGATTTGTATATATGGAAAATTTATCCATGTCATCTAAAGTGCAATTTAAGAATAGGGTAGGTTTCTTTCATGCACCTAGATTTGGGATTATGTGTAAATCTAAAGTCAAAATGGCATTAGAGTAAAATACACTCCCTAGTATCAATGTTGATCCAAGTTGTGTGGTTAAAAACTAATAAGGTGTAATATGTGATTATACACCTGCATATAGCCTTATATTGGAAGTTTCAAACAAACACCTACCTGATGTGCATAAAGGATGATAATTGCCTTGTAAAACCGAAGGGCCAATTTGTTAAAGTTGGCTATAGGAAGGTGCACGCCCAAAGTTGGATAAGCCTCCATAATTTAATATTTAATTTGTAACTTGATGATTACAATAGGTTTAAAATGTTTTTTACAATTAAGAGTGCATTTACACTCCAAAAAGGATGTTTTCTATGCACAAAAATTCATGACCTTTTGATGAAATATAGAATGAATAGGTCAATATTATAGGAAATATTACAAGACAAAGTTGTAGAAAAGTTGCAAAAACGTTATAGTGGTGAATTTTGTATGATGAAATGATGTATATATATGACAGTGAGCAATACATTATTTAATATGAGATATGCATTGCTTAAGAAGAAAATGCATGCTAAAAAACGGGAATAATGTGTTTTCTTCTTGAATACAGGACATGTTGTAAAATGCACGCCCTTGAGTGAAAAATGCAAGCCTTGTGTAAGTATTTGCATGATAACTTCTTGAAAGCATAGAGTTAGGGAAAATTTATATCGTTAGATGAATTATGCACATTATGCACACTGGCCTTATGAAATTTCATGAAAACGGGGCATTGAGAAAAATGCACACTCTATGAGAGAAAAATGTAGGTTGTACATATGTTGTTGTGTCTTGAGAGTTTGGTGCAGGGTAAAATATATATTTTGGTTTGGGGTTACATGCATAAAATAATATTTATTGTTACATATGCAACTCTGAAATACTTTTAATGATATATTATATATTAATGATTACACAAGTGAAATATTGTGGTTGTGGACATGGATGATTTTAGGGGCTAAATTGCGCTCATGGGCTAATTTTCCATGGTTTTTCCAAAAACAAGATTCACTATTTTAAAAATGATTCACCCAAATTCTATAGGATAAAATTATTTTACCTTAAAAATCGCCAACATTTTATAAAAACTATATAAAATCCTTATAAATTTGAATATTTTTACACAAATATCGCCAAACATTTATAGTTGGCATATGAAGGATTAGTAAGATTCGCCAAGGTTTCTACATTTTAAAACAAATTTCCATCCTTAAAATCATCCCTGGTTGTGGATTGTTGTTGTATATGAAGTTTGAACATACCCTGGAGTGAAAACTACAATCCATGTGTTAGGATTTGCATTATATCTTCCTTAAATCACGATATTAGGGAAAATTCATATCTTTAGATGAATTATGCACATTATGCACACTGTCCTTATGAAATTTCATTAAAATGGGGCATTGAGGAAAATGCACATCCTATTATGGAAAAATGTAGGTTGTATATATGTTGTTGTGTCCTTAGAATTTGGTGTAGGGTGAACTATACATTTTGGTTTGGGTTACATGCATGAACTAATATGTATTGTTACATATACAACTCTAAAATTATTTATAGTGATAGATGATAGATTAATGAGTCCTCAAGTGAAATATTGTGGTTGTGGATTGTTGTTGTATATGAACATACCTAGTAGAGTATTTGTGCAAGATTGTTTGCATATTAGGGTTTAAGATTGTGTATGTATATAAATATGCAATATTTGGAAGTTATATATATATATATATATATATATATATATATATAATGTTCTAAGTGCTATTTATATATATTTTATCCATATACTGGATTATGAATGGTCATGGTATGAAAATTACCATTGTGGAGGAAATTGGGCTAATGCTACATTTGTAGCTTGTGTATGTATTGTAATTTGCATTCACAATTATTGTTTTGCAATCCATATTCATACTTGATACACATAAGTTTCATATTCATAACAACAAAGATAAATCAATGCAATTACCTTTGTTATGTCAAAATGTCAAGTACATGAAACTACTTATGTTTTACTCAAACATCTTGCAAAATGAGAATGGTGGTGTAGATGTGTATAACTCAATATCAAGTAACTTTTAAAGTATTACAGGCTTTGACATCTAACTATACACACTCATACATGTCATTAACTGCATAAAATAAAATACATTTTTAATAAACTATCTAAATAATTGTATATATTACATATTTAAATGTAATTACATGGAACACACAATATATAAACAAATGTTATTTTGTAACTACCCTAGGATGCTTGGGAGGTTTCTGCAAGCCCTTCTCTTGAGATGAAGAAAAAATTGCAAAGCCTCTCTTTGTTGTTGTATATCCTTTTAATTGTACTGGAGCTGCAACAAGCACATGTAATTGTTTTTCTATACCTTTATTTTCTTTATAGAAACTTGCAATCTCTCTTGCAATCTTGTTTCATATTTTGCTTGTTTTTTCAACATTTCTGCATTTTTCTTATACTTATTGGTGTTGTCATGTTTATTATTTTCAAGTTCTTCCTTTGTTGATTTCAGTTGGGATCAAACTTCAACCAATTGACGCCTGAGTGTTTGTACTCCATTCTCAAGCTCTTGTTCTCTCAAATATTGTTTCTCTGATGTAGAGACAAAATTAGCACTACCTCAATTATTGTTGTACTTTGTAATTTCTTCTGCAAATCAACAATTTGGGATTTCAACTTTCGTATCTCCACGTCACATTCCAAATGTTGTTCATTTCAGTTATGCAAGAGTTCATTATTGAGATATTTAATCTTTTCATATCTCTTAGCTATCTTCATATTCAATGATTACACCATTGGTGATGGGGCATAAAGACCAACTAGAGCACTACTTAATGAGACATCTTCTCTTTTATTTGTATGGGATTTTCCAAGTCATATGAAGGCATTTGTTTTGTTGGATTTCCCTAACTTATATATTTACCCTTACCCATACCCTAAATTTTACCTTTATCCTGATCTTTTCCACCTTCTTTACTGTGACTTTCTATTTCCTTTTCAAGTTCTGTAATCTTCTATTTTGTTGGACTACCATTTAATTTACCTTTTCCCTTACACATACCCTGAATTTTACCTTTATTCTAATTGTTGCCACCTTCTTTACTAAGCCTTTTTATTTCCTTTTTAAGTTATTTAATCTTCCCATTTGTACCAACAATTGTCATATGTCTCTATTTCAACTTATTATCTTACTTAACATTTTCATTCTTCAAATTGGTCATTGTGTTCTTATATTCTCCGATCTCTGGATTATGCTTCTTGCGTTCCTCTATCACTTTTTTTTCAAATTCAACCTTTAAAATTTCAATAAATGCCTCTTTCTCCTTCAAATTATTTTTTAATCATCCACAACCAGATTACTTGCATTTTGCAATGGAGGCATATTCAAAACATCCGATCTTTTTTTCAATTCTTCTTGAATATTTGAAATAGTGTTTTCATGTGTATCCAATGGCATTTCCAACATTGTCTTAGTACTATCCATCTCCCTCTTACATTTCTATGTCATTTTTGATACCTCTCTTCGTAATCCAACAATAATGTAATATCCCTAAGATGATCCCCAGTTGTATTATGAATTGTAAACATGTTTTGTAGGTTGGTGAGCCGGGTAATTATAAGTTGGTTGTCTTATGTGTTAGTAGGCTGGAGAGCCTAGGTGTTAAAGGCTAGGAGCATGTTTTGTACATGTAAATATTCATATTATTGATATAAAAACATCGTTGCGTGTAGACCAACCACGATAAAGTGAACGGGGGACTAATCTCCACTAGGCTGGGTAAGGGAGAGGGGGATGAGAGGTTGGAAAGAGGGGCTAAGTCTAGGGGATTAAGTCCAAGAGAATAATAATTTATTATTATTCCAAAAGTTGTTTAGAAGGATATGTTTTTATCCTAAGTTCCTTGGGGAGGACATGTGACTTCCAAAGGGAAGGAACGTTCTTCATGAGCGATAGGTGTCGACTCAGGAACATACAATCTTAAGGGGGGGATTCTTGCTGGGGAGGCACACAGACTCATGTGGGAGGAAAATTGATGCACAAAGTTTTGGCTCTCACGCTCTCACCATCTTCGTTATGCTAGACCAGTATTCTCGATCTCTCCTCATGAGTTTACTCACGCACTGAGCAAGCACACAACCAAACATTTCCACCATTTATGAACTCGTGGCCATTGTACACCTCTGTAAATTACTGATTCATCCCTTGACTTACCCAAGTTAGCTATTGTGGTTTGAAGAAGCGAGTTTCCAAGCCCGTGGTTGAAGAAGCAGGTTGTCAGTCTTGTGAGAAACTCTCTCCAAGTGAGAGAGTGTCTTGAGGAAGTGAATTATCCTGGAGGGAGTCCCGTAGATGACACAAATCTTTGAGAATTCTAGTCTGGCCTGTTGCTGAAGCCCAAGGTAAGGGAGGTGAAGTAGTCAATGGATTGTGTGACAGTGAAGGTTTATACTCTTGGGGTGGGACAGACATGTGGGGAATGAGAGTCTGTGAGTAGTGGGCATAAGTGGCTCCAAAGAGAGAATCCTTCCTCTTAACTATGTGACTTGCCTAGGCTAGGAATCCCTTGCTCGATGGAGTTTATTTCCAGCTCAGGGGTGACCTATTGCTGAGAGTGATGAACAATGCATCTAAGTCTGGGAGGTTCGTGGAAGGTCTGCACACAGTTGGCAATTTTACTCCAGTTAAAATATACGTATCATTTTCGTTCTTAAATATGTATGTTATGCATGTCTGTGATTCTTGAAATGTTATCATGTGTTCTGTTGCATGTAGGAATCACTGTCAATTCCATTCCAAACTGTATGGTAGAAGTAATTATGTGTTATTTGATTTAAATCCATTAAATATGAATTATATATATATATATATATATATATATATATATATATATATATATATATATGTTCTGCAGTGGCGTTGCCCGGTCTATTGGTGGTTGGGGACATTACAAATTGGTATCAGAGTTATTTTGTAGAAGTCAAGGTATTTTTGGTAGCATTCCCTGACAGTGGTGTTGATGGTTGGGGGATGTTACAAATTGGTATCATAGCCAAGGTTCAAGCACTCAGCCTGAATGGCCCGGATAAGTGGTCATTAGAACCAAGGTTTTAGGTGGAAATTGTGTCAAGCGGAACCAATTTTGAACCTCAAAACATTCATGAGTGCCAAGAGGTTACCTTGGTCATGTTACAAATCTCAGGAGGTGTAGCGGTATTATAAAACCACAACAGACGGAGTATTGGGCCACACAATATTGTGGGTCATAGGATCATTTCAGGAGGACAATTCATGATCGTCAGATACAGAGAAAGTGCAGGAGGGTTACCTGGAAGCCCTTCAGACTCTACGAATTCAATGGAGATAGGTGCAAAAATAAGAGAAGGGTCGAAGCCCGAAGCTTCGAAGTCCCAGAGGAGATATACATTGTATATCTGGGGAGAAGTCGCGCTGTTAGATCAAACCAAGAGTAGAAGGTAAGATACGTGGTGAAGAATGGATCCGAACCGCCGGATCTATGTGCAAGTGGTTGTGAGTTGTAGATCTCACGGCAGATCATAACTTCAGAATTCAACAATTGGGAGAAGTGGGGTGTGTTGGTGCACAAACTTTTGAAGCTCGAAGTTCCGAAGCCAAACGAGAAAACGTGGCGGGGCATGATGATGTCACCTGGGGGTGATGTGGATATCTCCTATGCCTTCCACGTTCCCCCACTTGGAATGTTAACAACTGTACTATGTGGACCCGAAGGGTAAAGAAGTCCAAAAATTTAGAATGTGGGAGACTGGAAGGAAGCGGGCACAAAAAACTTCGAAGCCTGAAATTCCGGAGTAACATTGCATGATGATGACATCTAGAATGATGTGGACACATGGGATGTGTTCCACATGTCAGTGGGTTTTGGAACCTGCCAAATATTGAATGTCATTGGAAGCATGACATGTGTCACCTGTATGAGTGGGAGATGTGTTTGTTTCTAATGTTTCTCCACGAGGACCCCTCTCGAGTATGGATGGTGGGGCCCTGATAGTCCTAGTGAATGTGTGGCACCAGTTGTGAAGTCCAGAGACTTGACACTCTATAAGAATGTTTCATAAGGGAATAAAAGGAAGAACTTCCAAAAATTTCATAACGTCGAGGTGATGAGACGTAATGACATCACCAAAGGTGACATGGAAGTGTTCGAAAAGTAACGGTTCGGAAGAAGTGTGATGTGTTGATGCCCAAAATTTCGAAGCCTGAAGTCCCAAAGCTCCAAAGCTCCAAAGTCTGGAGCTCAAATGATAAAGTTCCATAGTGGGTGTCAACTGTTAGATGTTGGGTACTCATGGACTATTATTCACCCTACTTCACAAGTTCATTAATCCAGAACTCCGAGAGATTTTTTGGATATGCTTTGAAAATTTTTGAAGCTGGAGGCTTGAGGTCCCGAGTAAGCACCTATCGATCTAGCACTTGGCCACATCCTGTGGTCGCAGGGGTTGGGGTTAAGAGAAAGGGGCTAGTGCCCGAAAATTGTTGCAGAACAGAGCAAATCTCAGAAAGAAAAGATCTGTGGGGATTCTTGATTGCTCAAGAACCACAAAATGAAATCTAAAAGTTTTCTTGAATCAGATTGGTTTATGAATACTGTGGAATTTGTTAAGGATTGATGGCCTAAAAAAATTCAGTTGACTGCACATTATGTTTGCAGAGTTAACGATTGTCAGAACCAGACTGAAATGGAGGAGGCACATAATGCTTCTAGTTCAGAGAATGAACCTAGAGGAATGGATGTCCATTTAGGAGTTGAAGGATTAAACTCTAATGGGCATGGAGAAGATATATATAAGGAAGGAAAGATGATGAAAATCATTGAAAGATTGCAGAAAGATGTCCATCATCACTGAGAAGATAACATAAAGCTCATGAAATCTAGGGATCAATGGGGATAATTCAACCTAAAGTTGATATAGAGCCTGGAAAGGATAGAAAGGAAATTGGATAAGGAGAATGAATCCAGTAAATCAGGAAGTCACAGGTCCCCTGATGAGAAGAGAAAATCAAGGAGTATTGGTAGACACCATCATCACTCCCAAGGACAGACCAAGAGGAGGACACACAATAGTTCAATCCCATCTCCTACCATAAATCATAGAAGATCAGGAGTAGATGAACTAAAGGGTGAAATGAACAAGATTAATCCTCATACGTTTGATGGAGAGCACCAAAAGGAGGAATATGTCGAGACATGGTGTTGTATTGTATTTTATTCTTCTTTCTCTAATGTCTGAGTTATTGACCCAGGATTCATGTCTTTCGGGCTTCCAACAAAATCCTCTAAAACTATCGGCCCTCCTGGTAAACCAGAAGGCAATGCAGCACATAGAATGCACCGTGCAGTCTCACCCGAGATAGCTTTAATGGGTGGGTGTAAGACTCATTCGTTTACATCCTAGGATTGAGCGCAAGATATGGGATTTGTATTATGGACCATTTATTATAACTTGTGACTGCAATCTATTGTTATTCACAACTATGTAGTAACCTTCATAACTTATTCCCTCAATATCGCAACAACATTTAAACACGCACTGTAATAACTCATTCATTCATTTAGCACAACAATTAACTACTAAAAAGATGATAAAGATATGCATGCATTCATTACATTACACAGGCGTTATTGTGGTTCACCCCCTCCTAGGATACATCCACAAAGGTTTAGCTCTTGGCTCTTCTATTATGGTAGTTCTGCGTATCCAACATCACGTGCTTACAATTCTCCTCAGATGGGTAAGATCTATATGAGGAAAACTAGATCACACCAGGCTCCTCAACCTGCTTTCTAATCCTCAGATATTCCTTCTCTCCTCTCCTCTAGCTCAACAGCTTGCAAAATAGTACATAACAAAATTACAATTCGCATCGACTCGTACAACAATCTGAACAATGCAAAAATCCAACCTATGATACCTACGTATCGGAACCCTCTATAATACCTCAATATCAGTATTTATACATATTTGGCTCGTCATCCATTACAATACATTACCAAAAACCTAACCCTACCGACATTAGGTCTTCCTATCATGTGCGTGTGTTGCTCCTCCTTCCAGTTGCTGCTCTCCTTGTGCATGCTTTCTTGCATGCGTGCATGTTGTGTTTCCTTCCAACTGTTACTTCCATTTTTGCATGCTTTCTTTCCCCACGATCATCCTTCTTTCCACTTTGGCCTGCTTCCAATAGGCCCCCAACACTGACATGTGGCTCGTCCTGAGCCACCTAATCCTTCTGAGCTTCCTCGATCTCCTTGGTGATCATCTAGAATGTTTCCTTGAGCGCTGCTACCTATATCTATGCCTGTGCGGTCTTCTCTTTAACTGTGTCCACTACCTAGACTGCCACTTCGTCGCTCAACAATCCTACACATTCTTCCTGGGTCTGTGCTATATGTGTCTTAGCTTCCTCTTCCCATGTCATTACTTTTGCTACCTGCTCCTGCAATGGCTCCATTTGAGCCTAACGCTCTTGTTTCTGGGTTTGCGCAGATATTATCTCTGCCTACAATTTCTTAATCTCCTGCGTCTCTTTGACACATTATGGGATTGGTATGGTCTTCTACTTCTGCTTGAGCTCTTGGATCACTGCATTGATCCTTTCTTCTTCCTTGTCCCACTGCTGGACCTGTGGATCCTCCTCTAACCTTATCCAAAGTTGCACTGCTAAATTTCTTCCAGTATTGGTGTAGGATTCACTGGTATCGTCTATGGAGATGGGATTTCATCGACATTGACGACCTTCGACGGTTGTTTTTCACCTTCGTCATCTTGTCCTCGTGACCTGGTTTGAAATCTAGTTTGTCTAGCAGTCTGTCTCACTTCTTCTTTCTTGGGCGGTGCCATAGTGGTGAGTATCAAATGGCTGCTAGACTCGAATGGTATTTGTGGTCTCCTTGAACTCTCTCTATGTTATTTCACCTCTTTCGCTCTCTGTCTACTCTGTCTTCATGAATAGACTATGGGCTCCTGCATCCATGTGTTGTATGGCTTTACCATGAAGCTTGTCGAGTACGCTTTCTTGGTTATGGGTTAAATTCACCTTAATTACGGATTCAATGCATCTTCGACAGTTTCATACTTACCATTACTCTTGTTGTTCCATGCCTGTTGGTGTGATTAATGTGGCATCCCATCGGTCCTTTCCTCTCTTTAATTTCGCCTAGTGTCATCTTGTCATGCTACTTTTTTTGCCTTTATTTTTCTCGCTTGTTTCCCTTTGTATGTAACTGTTTTTCTTATCCTTTCCAAATGTGTGTTTCTAAATTTATGTGGCCTTTCTACTTTTGGCGTACTACACCCTTTTTAGTTTTGTTTCCTTTTTGTTCTCTTTTCAATTTTTTATTTTTTTTATTGCGCGGTGGGTGGTCGACTGTCCATGTATAGCTTCAGTTGGCTCACGTTGATCATTCCTCTGAGTTATGCACCTGCTAAATATATTAACTATACAGTGCCTCTATTTGTGACAGATATTACTTTGTATGGTCCTAACCAATGTATTCTAAGCTTTCCTGGGTGTTGTAACGATTTGTTGGCATACATCAATACTAGATCTCCTTCCTTGAACATTTTCTTCTTGATGTGTCTATCGTGCCAAGCTTTGTCTCTTTCTTTTTGCACTTGTTGATGGAATCCTTCCAATATTCGATCTTCCTCCATGGTCAATAATTGAATCAGTCTCTCCTGTCCTGTGCCTCGTTCTGTCATTTGTGTGATAGATGCTACGCGCGATCTAGGTACTAAAAACTCTAATGGAACTACAACTTCTTGGCCATAAACCAATTTAAATGGTGTGTGCCCTGTCAATTTTTTGCATATAGTCTTGTATGCCCATAATATTGCTGGTAATTTGAGGTCCCAGTCATCTCTATTGATGTTACAAATATTTGTTAGTGCGTTCTCCAAAATTTTGTTGAAGGCTTCCACTGTGCCATTTTCCTGTGGATGATATGGTGTGCTCTTCTGGTGGTAGACTTCAAATTCTTCAGTCATCACGCGAATGGTGTTGTTTATGAAGTGTGTACCTTGGTTGCTCATCAAAATTCTTGGGCACCCAAATCGAGTGTTTACTTGTTCAAACAAAAAGTGCGCTATTGTTTATGCACTGCAATCTTTTACTGGTGTGGCTTCCACCCATCTTGATAAATATTTCATCGTAGTGATAATGTACCTAGCCCCTGTTCTTTTTTTCGGTGGGTTGATTGGTCCCACAAAGTCTATTTCCCACTTGTCAAATGCATGTAATGTCACTTGTGGTCGTTGTTGTAACAGATATCACAAATTGACTCTGTTGCCCAAGATTTGAAAGGCTGTCAAGGAGGCCATGACTACTGAGATACAGAGGTTGGTTCTCTTGAGGCTCTAGGGGTGGCTTCTGGAATGGCAGCAGGAACCATTCTTTCGGGGGGATCCATTCCAATTTTGTCTCAGACATTTTTGCCAAAAAGTTAAAGGGTGGATCTGTAGACCTTTTTGTCATTAATTCTTTTGGATCAAGATTCCAGGCTTTATTTATTTTTCTATTGCTCCCCTTTTTTTATCAAGGTTATGGGGAGTTCCATTCTGCCAGCTTCCTAGCTACTTCAAAGATGGAGCAGCTTGTTTTGTAAACGTTGGATCCTTAGCAAAGGGATGTGAAGGAGCTCCATTGTTGCCACTACTTTTCATTTTGATTAACATGCGATTCAATGTCTCTATGCTACATCTTCTAAAGATTTCTTCTGCATTGGTCTCCTCTCTAGCTGCAACATTTTCAATGCCTCTTTCAATCTATATGTTTACACTTCCCCTCCCTTATCTTGGCGTAGATTGCACTCTTCATTCAGGATTCCTTGTGGGTGTCGTTGTTCTTGTGATTGGATTATTTGTATATAACTTGCCTCATGTTGTGGAGGCTGCCAAAGTACAATAACATTATTTTTGGAACCTTTGGCCATTTCTATCACTCTTTTAAAGAATCATCTTTGGGCTGAAGCCAGATTGCATATTTCTAGGCAAGAAATGGAGTATTAGGACTTCTAGAAGCCTCAACTTGGGCCTAAAGAGGCCTTCTATCGTTCATTATGAACTGGAGAGGATATTGACAAAATATTGGTGCAACTCGGTAGTAATAAAAGTATGAGGAAGTGATACGTGTGCTGATACAACTGTTGTGGGCTTATATTAGGAGATCGAAAATATCAAAGCTGATTCCATAAATCTAGTAGAATATTTCTATACAAATGAGATATGGTGAGAGGTTGCGTCTAGCTGTTAAGGAGTTGGGAAACTATGACTTATATCCACAAAGTTTAAAGAACAATCCAAATGGAAGATTTGTTGTTGTATGTGGTGATGGCGAATACATAATTTATACGGCACTAGCATGGAGGAATAGATCCTTTGGATCTGCACTTGAATTTGTTTGGGCTTCAGATGGAGAATATGCAATTTGAGAAAGTACTTCCGAGATCAAAATTTTTAGCAAAACATTTCAGGAAAGGAAGAGCATTCGGGGGAGCTTTGTTGGCTGTACGCTCAAATGATTTTGTTTGCTTCTATGACTGGGCTGAATGCCGTGTAATTCAGAGAATAGATGTTAGAGTCAAAAATATCTACTGGGCAGACAGTGGTGATCTCGTTGCACTCATAAGTGGCAACTCATTCCATATTTTGAAATATAATAGGGAGGCTATTTCTGCATATCTGGAGAGTGGTCGACCGATTGATGAGTGGGGAGTCGAAGAACGCATTCAACTTTGGGTAGACAACGATCGCTTTAAAATAATTGATATCAAGTGCAAATAGGGGGAGAGAACATCAAGTTCAACAACATTAATTAAGGGTTATATATTTTGACTTGATAGTCGTCGACGAAATTGTCGAGCTCTGGGGCATGGATTTGGAATCTTGGGTTCTCGACGCACTGGAGTATTGCCAAGCGAATTTCACCAAATATTTCACCGATAATTTCTGGTGGGATTCGGATTTATCCGAGACCTTCGAGGGAAGAAAACCTTTGCTACTTCAACATCGGTGTAATGATGATCGATCTTGTAAAATGGCGGGCATTATACACCACAATTTCAGTCTTCTGTTCCGCATCGTCCATTATAAGAATGTATGAACGTAAATGTTGAGTGAGGGTGTCAGTTTTTTGAGTGGTTTCGCCCTCAACGGCACGACCGTTAACGTAGAAATGTTTATTCTGTTAAATATATTTTACCCTCAACAGTATGACCGTACACTGCCAGCTGTACTGGACAGTTGTACTTTCTATTTTTGTCTTGCTTGAGCATATATAGCTCAACCATCTTACATTGTAACTAATCTTCAGTTCTGTTCTGTACTTCTTCATACATTTGAATATACTATTCTTTTCTCTCTGCATTTCTCTATCCTTCACAATTTATCATGGTATCAGAGCTTCGGCAGTAAGCCTCTTCACACAGTTGGGAGAGCAACACGATCCTCACAGCGCAGAGCTTACACGCATCCTGAGAGCACGCGACACAGTTTTTTCACAAGGCTTGGAAAGCTGTCTGCAATACTCTTTAAAGATCGCCGTGAGAAGCTAGCGGAGGAAGCAGAGATCACAGAAGAAGAAACCTGCACAATTTTCTTAAAGAACCGTCAAAGATTGACGTAGAACAGYTGCAGAACGAAAGAAGTTTAAAGAACTTGAAGATTTCGCTTCAATTCATTAAAGATTCAAGCAGAAGGCTGAATCGTTTAAAGATTTTTGAAAATAACTCAAATCTGTCAAAGAYTGTAGYAGATCATGAAGAAACCGTGAAACTCTTTCAAATCTTTGAAAGATTCACAAATCTTTTCTTCCGCAGGAGAAAATTCCGTTAAATTCGGGAAAGATCGCGTCAAACACGCAAAGAACAACCATTAAGACTGCAAGAGTCATCTTGCGATCATATTTGAGGCAGGAAACCGGTCCATAAGGGATGAGGAGAGCGCGGAAAAGGCGAAAGCATTTCAGCCGTCAGATCTTGCACAAAGGACCGACAGCCATTGGATCAACAAGAAGGTGCACAACGGTTAGTCGTCTGGAGTGCACAGGAGAATTTT
>ML791598.1:179016-198666 GCA_009831015.1 Picea engelmannii
TACATTTTGTTTTCTTCTAACCGATGGGCTTCATTGTACTACTATAATGAAAAGGATTAGGGTGTTTCTGTACTTGTTTATTGCCTTTCCTCTGCACCAGCTATCAGCTATGTAAGACCAATCTTCATTTTTAGAACTCTGCATATATCCTTCGCTATAGCGGCCGTCGGCCTTTCCTTTTTCTTTCCACTACCGCATCATGACAATTAAAGCGCTGTAAGATAGACTTACTTTGCCTCACTTTCTGCAAGCATTTAATCTCTGTTATTGTCTCTTTTTCTCGGTTTTCATTTGACTCCATGCCCAATGGACCTTTTCCCTGGTTTAACCCCCAAACCCCATGAATCCAAGACCATATTTCACCCATAAATCTTCCCACCTTTTTCATGCTATTTAAATTCCTATCATGACATTTTTCGAGAGATCCCTCTCGGGTTGGAAGAGGGCAACTTCTAATCCAAAGTGGTTCGAGGTTGCCTCAAGATTGATTTGCTGCAACCCATTTCAGTTCTGAGTGTCAAAAGTCGTAATGGCATTTCGTCCCTTCTGTTGGGTTTTCATACCTTTTGACATACATCGCATCTTTGACAGTACTCCTTTGAATCTCTGTGAATCATTGGCCACCATAGTCTTGTGTGTAATACCTTCTGTGCAGTAGATTTACTCACATAATTCCCTCATTCTATTCCCTCTTGGGCTTCTACTAAGACTCTTGGTATTTTGTGCTCTTACACATATCTTCGCAAGATGCTATTTGCGCCCATTTTATATAAATGTATTGCAATCAGTTGATAATCAGCAGCACAAACTACCAAGTTTTTCTTCTGCACGGTGTTATATTCATGTGGCACAGTACCTGTACTCAAGTACTGAATGATATCTATGTAGTATCCATTAGTAATCTGTACTGAGAAAAACTATGCATCCGAAATTTTTTCTTCTAGATTCATAGGTTCTTCTCCATTTGTGACCCTTGATAGGTGGTCATGTCTTGCATTCAATTTTCCAGGTTTAACTATTACTTCAAAGTCAAATTCTTGAAATAGCAGTAACCATCGACATATTCTCCCCCCCAACACTGTCTTGTTGACTAGGTATTTCAGGGCTGAGTGATCTGTGAACATTTTGAAGTGCTTCCCCAATAAGTAATGTCTGAATTTCTACAGTGCATAGACCATGTCCGGGCCTTCTCTTTCTATCGTGTTATAGATCTGTTATGAGTCTGATAATTTTCTACTTGCAAATTCTATCAGGTGATCCAAGTCTCCCGATCCTGGCTACGCCAAGATAGCTCCAAGTGCTATGGATGATGCATCTACATGCACATGGAATGTCTTTTCCCAGTCTGGATATACCAATATCGGCGTGGTAACCATATTTTCCTTCAAGGTATCCAGACCATGTTGACACTCGTCGTTCCACTGAAACCTTGTATCCTTTCTTAACAACTTTTCCATCGGTGTTGTAATCTGAGAATATCCTTTGATGAATTTCCTGTAGTATCTTGTGTGTCCTAATGTCCCTCTTAGCTGAAGGACTATTTTTGGTGCTGGAAAATTAACAATGGCTGCAATATTTGCCGAATATACTAATAAACCTTGTTTGCATACTATGTGGCCCAATAGTATCCCAAACGGTGTTCCAAATATGCATTTCTTGATGTTCAGTGATATCTATCACTGTCTGCATCTTTCTAACATCAACTATAAAACTTCCACATGGTTTTTCAACAGACTATAGACTGTCCAATCATCCAGGTATACTTCAAGAAATTCATGGATGAATTCCTTAAATGCTGCAATGACCATTCTGGAAAATATTGCGGGTGCATTTTTCAGTCCAAATGACATGACTGTGTATTAGTAAGATCCCCATTCTTTCACAAACATTGTATTGTATCTATCCTGCTGTGCTATCTTAATCTGATGGTAGCCTCAAAATCCATCAATGAATGAGTAGGCTTCATGTCCCCCCACGTTCTTTAACACTTCATCTGTGAACGACGTAGGGAATGGGTCATGTAGGCATGCATCGTTCAACTTCCTCAAGTTGATGCATATCCTGATCCCTCCTTGTTTCTTGTCTTGTACTATCATTGGACTTATCCACTCTTATTCCTCGATCGGTTCTATGATGTCGGCTTCGATCAACCTGTCAATCTCAGCTATGACTTTTTGTTTGTATATCGGGTTCAATCTGTAGGGTCGTTGTCTAATAGGTCTCGCGTCAAGTCTGAGTGGTATCTTCATTTCCCATAGTTCTCTTGCTATACCATTCATCTCTGTAAAGGTTGTGGGAAATAAGTCGTTATACTCGTGCAACAATTCTATGATGCTTTCCACTGTTTTCTCATCCCAATAATTTCCAATGCTGGCCATTTTGGGTTGCTCAACTGTCCTGATGTTAACTGTCTTTACCTTGATTGGCACATAAATGACTTATGATTCTATGGTTGGTCCTTCCACATCTCTTTCTCCTTCTACTTCTTTGATCTAGATATCGCGTGGATCGTCTTCATCTGGTGCTTCCTCCTGTACATGGTAACATGACAATAGTTCCTTGACTGTCTGCTTGTTTCGTTGTTGTTCTTCGGTGATCAATTCTACTTCTGGTTCTTTGATGAATATTACCCCTCTAATCTATTTAAGGGTTGCATCTATGTTAGGGTTCTCATGCTCGAATGAAAAATTGATTGAAAATTTCCATTGCAATGTCGTCCATGTCGTAGTTCCTTTGCGCAATTCCTGGTTCGTATACCAATTCACTGGTATGCTCTATAGAGTATGTATGAAGTGATGAGGCCATTCCTTTGGTGGCATCATTTTCCACAGCGTTCTACATGCCTCCAAGTGTTCCTCTGGTGCTCCGTGTCCTTTAGATTTATGTTGTTTGTTGTTTTTTGGTTCTGCGTCGAACCTTATGCACAGTGACCACTTGCATTGGTACCAGTATGTGATTGTCTCTTTGTGTGTGCCCCACCATATTTTCGGTGTGGCATTTAGTGCTAAGTTAAGTGCTAACAGTCTCCAGTTCTCTAAAACTACGTCTTCGTACTATGTCAAGAATGTTTCCAAATCATTTATTCCATGGAAACTGGGTGGTTTCCTGATTTCTGTGCCTATCCATCTTACTGCACGGTCTATTCTTTCACATATTCATGTGGATACTTTGTGTAGCCTCTTCTTCCAGTTCTATAAATCGGTGTCTGAGTCTGTTGCACATGAAGTAATGCTATGCCAATTAAGTACCCCATCTCCAGTTGGGTTTACGTAATCCTCATTGCGCGCAGTCGTTCTCTACAACTGGATGATTTCCTCTAAGTCTAGGCAAGTAGGTTCTACAAACCTCTCCCCTTATGATGGGTCTAATGCCGCGATGATCCTATATTATCCAGACTCAAATGTCATTTTCTTGGTATTCAAATTGATTATGGCCTGGTTGTGAAACGCCCAATCCAGACCAAGCAATGTCGGGTAAGGTGTTGTGTCGTCCACTATTTCAATGAATTTGAAATATGCTTTAGTGCGCACTCCATCAAGATCTATTGTCACTCCTTTCAGTCTACCTATTGGTAGGAATTTGTGTTGGTTTTCTAGTTTCAATTGGATGTTCGAGTATCCCAACGTTGGCTCTCCCATGCATTGCCATGTCTTTTTTGGTAATACATTCACTTTAGATCCTAGATCTAGTATAATGTCTCCCATATTGAAATCCCCAATGTTAGTATTCAGTCTAAATTCCCTACTTATTCTTCTTTTTGTGTGTAGGTGATTAACTGTTTTAGGTTCTAGATTTCCTTTTGTCTCACTGATACACTTTTCTAGGATGTTTTGCAATATTTCCAAAGATTATGGATCACTTAATAATTTTACACATGATTGAAAAAAGCCTTTGATTATACTTACTTGTCCCGTGGGTTTCATTTCGTTGGTATGATCCAATGATAGAGGCATCTCATATTTTGGTGATTCCTTGTTATGTTGCGCAGTTGAAGTCAACATTGTGCCCTCCTTCTAAAATTCTTGTCTGACCTCTTTAAATATCTCATTTTCTTTCTACGCGTCGAACTTCTTCCTGGGTTCAATGTTCTTCTTTACCCATTGGTTCTGCGCTGGTTCTTGTCGAATTTCATCAATGCATGTTTTAGCTCCTCCATGGGTAACTATGTTAATGTTTCGTCCTTCATCCCTTTCTTCAACTGAAATCCACTAAACATTCTGGTTGTTCTAGTTCCTCTTTTCCTAAATGTTCACTAGTAGTGTCGAACATTCCTCTGTATCGTGGTCTGATGCATGACAATACATACAAGTTGCTGGTGGAAGTGGAAATTCCCTTTCATAATGTATCAGTTGCTGAAAATTGTGACATTTGACTGGTCCTCTGCCTCGTCTGAAACCTCCTCGGGCTCGTCCTCCTCCTCTATAGCCTGCTTGATCCCCTCTCGGTGCGTTATACTGAGGCACCTGATTATACTGCGTGGTATTGTACTGAGGCTGTGTCGGGTTGTATTGTGGCTGTGCATTGTTGTATGGTTGTTGCGCAGTATTATACTGTTGCTATGTAGTGTTGTATGGAGCTAGGACTTGATTGAACTATGGCGCTTCTTGCCTAGTCATCATTTTGGCTTGTACCCTATATGCATTTGATGTCCTTTCTCGCATCAGCTCCATAGTTCTACAATATTTATCATCATGGCCCACGGACTTGCAAAAGGTGAAATGTGAATTATTTGGGACTTTCGTGACCTGGTTTCTTACAGATTTCATACCATACTCCTCCCGTTGGTAATGGATTCAACATTCCTACTACCATATACTATGTGAGCATTGGAAATTCATTCTTGTGGTGTCCTTATGTCCTACACGTGGTACACCAAATGACTTCTCATTTTTCCTTGTTCTTATTTTGGTTCAACTGAAACGTGAGATTCTTCAAATCCTCCTTCAGTTCTTCGATAGATGGGTTTGTTTGTTGGTACTAGTTTTCTTCTAGTTGTAAGGCCTCCTGCAGAGCCTCTGCTTGTGTTTGAAATTTCTATTATCGTAAACGGTATTTTAAGTGTGGGAGTAGTGAATTGACAAACAGGTGTCGATGTTGCATATCGTTCATGAGGTATTTTAACTTTCCTTTTAGTCGCTTGAATCTCTAGTCAATCTCCCATACAGACTCTCTTGGTTTGTGTCTTATTTTGATCATCTTGTTCATGTACTGATCCTCTGAGCCCGACTTCTAGAACTCATTAATCAGTAATTTCTTAATGTTTTCCAGTGTCCTTGTCGTCCCAGGGGCCCTGTTTGTGTCTAGACTCATGTACCAGTCTAGTGCGTGGTCTCTTAGCGTAATATATAGTTGTGTGAGTTTGGTATCTTCATCAGTGATCTATTTTTCTTCCCAAATCTTTACACAAATGAACAAGTGCTTCTTAGGGTCTTTTGTTGCTTCTCCCCGAAATTCTGGTAACCTGATGGTAGGATCGTGTCCTGCCATTCTGAAAACTAAACTACTACCTCCTCTGTGCAGTATAGATACTTGACTAGTGCTGCCTCAAATGGTTCCTCCAGTTGTTGTTCCTTGTGTAGATGTACTTCCTGCTGTCGGAATTCCTCCAAACTACGGCTGTCTAAACGGTGGTGTTCTCTTTGGTGTATTAGTTGCATATGGGTTTATGGGTTCCACACTGACATTAATATGGATAGGATGTCTGCCTTCAACTCCCACTCTTGGACCTCTCGTCTTCCTCTTGTATGTTGCGTGTAGTATTTCATCAATGTTGTTATGTACTATTTTGTAAGTTGTTGAGATAGAGGACAGGAGAGAAGGAAGATCCGAGGATTAGATCACAGGCTTAGGAGCTTGGTGCGATCTAGTTCACCTCATATAGATCTTACCCATATGAGGATAATTGTAAGCGCGTGGCGGTGGATACACAGAACTACCATAATAGAAGAGCCAAGAGCCAAATCTTTGTGAACCATGGTAACATCTGTATAATGGGATGAATGCATTCATATCTTTATCATATTTTTAGTAGTTAATTGTTGTGCTGAATGAATGAATGAGTTATTACAATGCATGTTTAAATGTTGTTGTGATATTGAGGGAATACGTTATGAAGGTTGTTGCATAGTTTTGAATAATAGTAGATTGCAATCATAAGTTATAATAAATGGTCCAGAATACAGATCCCATATCTTGCGCTCAATCCTAGGCTGTAAACGCATGAGTCTTACAGCCACCCATTAAAGCTATCTTCAGTGAGACTGCACGGTGCATTTTTTGTGTTGCGTTTCCTTCTAGTTTAGCAGGAGGGCCGATAGTTTTAGAGGCTTTTGTTGGAAACCCAAAAGACAACCCTCCCTTTTTCAGAAATAGTCCTCAAGGACAACCATCTTTTAGAGAACCTGTTATCACATAAAATTGTCAGAACCTTAGGGGTTTGTGGTTTATACCTAAGTCTATATTTTTTTCTGTCTCTCCTCCTTTTGCATACCCGATCATAAGTTTTCCTCTCGGCTGGTAATTTTCTTCTGTTTTCCCTCTGTTTAATCAAACTATTTTTCCTTGTCATCTTTCCTGAGAAGTATCATCCCTCAGCCTTTCTATTTTCTCTAAGGGCGATCAATTCTCTCTTTTCTTCTTTCACCGATCCTTTTGCTTACCGGATCCCTCAGTCATTCATCCAAGTAATTGTTCACAGAGACTGCAACTGTAAGCATAAGCGCAACACTTAGAGAAGTCTGATGTGGACTCAAATCAAGCGAGCGAGCAAGATCATCTTTCAGTGGCGTAGATCCATCTGGCAGATCATATCGATGGCTATCGGGTGATCAGGATCATAGAGTTACACGAAGTATGGCATCAGACATAGTTATGAAGTCATAAGGCCATCCTAGCCATTGATCCTGGGAAGGAAACGTGGTGCAAGATTAGCATTTTGTTGACTTGCAGAATGGAGTAGTCAAAGGGAAGATTCATGAGGATTTACGAAATGAGAAATCGTAAAATAATCTGAGCCTTCCAACTAGGGGAGCACGTGGTAGCAGATAAGAAAAATCATGATTTCGTGTTTCAGAGGTTTCAGCATGGAGCAAGGCACGAAGCCCCAAGTCCTGAAATGTCGATGTTAATCAGGGACATCCGATGCAAAGAGATGCGTGCCACCCGATATGAGTGATCGTGATTTCGTGACTCATAGATTTCATCATGGAACACAGTACAAAATCATGAAACGCGAAATCCCGAAATGCTTGGGAAATAGGCCCACGATAACAGCCCAAGGTCATATGTGAAGAAAGACTATAAAGCAGAATAAGTGCCCATTAAGCAACAAGCAGCTAAAGTTGTTCGAGGAGATGATCATGGCTTTCATATTCGAGGCAAATCCGATCGTTGATATGAGAGGGGTCATTTTGCAAAAATGAGCATCGAGATATTTGAAATCAAGGGGAGTGAGAACTCTCGAAATGCAAAATCTCAAAATTTCATATGGGATAAGCATGAGGTCATGATCTGAGGTCGAGGGGGATGATGAAAGTGAATTGTGAAAAAGACCGAAGCGACCAAGTTGTTCATAGAGAAGGATCAACGTGACCTCGAGGCACCTGAATTGACTTGAAGGAGTCGTGAGCTCACCTGGAACATTGATGGGTGTCAGATCTTTTCCCAATCCCGGCGAAGGTAGTTAATGGAAATGGGGGAGGTGGTTGAAACCTTGTTTCACCCCATAAATGGAAAGCATGAAAAATTTGTCCGTGGAGGCAGACTACCAGCCCAAATTTCCCCTATCAATGGATTTTCCAGCAAAGCCCATATTGATCCAATATTGTGTCTGACAGAGGAATGAAAGTGAAGTTTGATAGAAGAATATTCAGATGCAAATATTTGATTATAGTATCCTGGTCATAGTTCTGGTGGTGGTGGTGGCTCTGAGTATAAATACTCAGTTTTGATATTTTTTTATGGTCGATGGTTTAACTAAGCTCCCATATTGTAAATTTTTAATGAAGCCTCTAGTTCTCTAGTTATGGGTTGCCATTTGAGACTTCTTTTTTAATGACAATCAACTTTCCTATCATCTCTTTTGCTTTTGATATTGAATACTCGGGCATGGATGATCCAGTCGAGTTGTCGTGACTGCATTGTAATGTATGTTTGATTGCAATATTGTTATCACGTTTTCATTTTCTTGAAGTTTTGGGTTCAAGAAGATCTTGTATTCAAATATTTTCCTCATTCGGTTGTTGAAAGACCCGATGTCCATAGCAGATCTCTACATTTCCTCACTAGTTCTTCCCCCTACTCACCCTTTACTACAACTTACTGACTAAAGTTAGATCAAGACCTCATCTTCTTATGCATACCAGACCAGTGTTTTTGAGTTAAAGTGTTATAATCTTGAGACTGCATCCATTGGACCACCCTTAAATCTATTCACTGTGACATAAAATTGATGGGTATTGGGCTTACCTCTGCCGCAATCTAGAGTTGACTTCTAGTGCTAACATTTCTAACACCGTTGTCGGGGATGAATTGAAGATTTTACCTCGGATTGAACGACAAATATTATTGGTTCTAAAAGTGCATTAGGACTTAGTACATCAAAGATTGCAACTGTGCACCTGGCGACTCCACTCTGGTGAATCCACTAGTTTAGTTGTGGCTTCTAGAGGCAAACACATGAGGTCTACTCCATAACTTCCTCTAGCAACACCTAAAGGTGACCCAGAGAAAATTATCAGAAAGGAAAGGGCCCTTCGAGAAAGTAGTTCTAATGCTGAACTAGGTATTTCTGATGATTCTCATTATCCTCTTGTAGAATCTACGATATCTGCTTCTCGTTTTCCTATTATACCGTCTGTTGGATTTTCCCGAAGTTTAAAGTTTGGGAGTGTTCCTATTGAGTTTTCTCCTCCTGGTTTTGGATTGGAAGGAGAAATCTTTGTCACTCCTATTTCCCCTAAGGTTGTATCTTGGCCTAGACCCCAGACCTCGGAATAGTTTCCCACTCCGGGTTTTATTACTCCTCCTCCTGCTAGAGTTATTGATTTAGAAGAAAGGGAAACCTTTGTTCCCTCTATCCCTGTAGCCTTTTCTCCAAATCCTTCGTTGTTTCTCGTTCCTCCTGGAAGCTCAGTTCCAGTCTCCCCTATTCGAATCGCTTCCCCCCTGGTTCTCCTCCACCTATAATCCCTATGGTAGGAGTTAATCCCCCCAGAAATAGGATGGATTCTATAGTAGCCACCAGATACACCCCTCTCATTTTACCTTATCCTCTTAATTCCCTCCTAGCCGATGGCTACCTTAAGCAGTTGCCTAAGTTTACGTGGGAGGGATATATCATTGTAGAGGAGCACCTTGCAACTTTCTATATTTATGTTGATAACTATGTCATAGTAGATGAGAATGTGTGGAAGAGGATTTTTGTCCACAGTCTTGATGGAGATTCCAGAAAGTGGTTTAGGGCCATGACCCCTGGATCCATTGATGGGATTGAGGCTTTAGATTATATCTTCTTGAGACAATGGGGGTATAAAAAGGACTTAATGTATTATATCACATAGTTCAGGTCCCTAAAGAGAAAAGAGGGAGAGTTTGTCTCTGACTTCTCCAAAATATTCAACAAAATGTACAATAAGATCCTTTATGAGATAAAGCCTATAGAGGCCTCTACCAAAATCATATATGGTAGTGCTTTTGACCCCTACTTATGCCTCCTGTTAAGAGAGAGAAGAGCTACCTCCTTGGCTCATATGAAAGATGCATCCCTGGAAGTAGAGTCTAACGTATTGGCAATTGACCGACTCAGAAATAAGGCTGACAGAGAGATAGGAAGGGGAAGATATGAAGCCTCAACCTCCAGTTCCTTTGCCTCCCCCCCTCAATTGGACGAAGTAACCACGTTACTAAAATTTCTTTCAGCCAGAATGGAAAGGTTGGAATTAGAGGGGAAGAAGACATACAAAAGTCCTCAAAATGTTGATAACAGAGGCAAATTCAAGAGGCCGAATAACAATGCTCCTTAGATTATGCAAAGGGAACAGAGGAATAGAGATAAATATGATCAGAAAGTCTAGACCCCTCTTCAAAACAACCTTGTTGTGGATGAGGGAGGAGAGGAAGAAGACCTTGATCCAGAAATCCATTATCTTGAAGGCACATCCTCTTCTCCTCACTTAAATCAATCAACATATGAGAAGTCTCTCATGGACATCCAATTAAATGATATGAGAAAGGGGGACAAGGCCAGCAGTAGCTCAAATAGATACAACCTCAGGTCCAAGAATAAAGGAGGAAAACCTGATGTTCCTGATCATCCTACTAGAGCAGAAAAGTCTGCCAAAGTTGTAGCAGACGACAACAAAGGTAAGAAGATTCAAAACCCCCCACCAATAGACAAATATCCTGTCCTGGAAGTAAGAGAAATTCTAAAGCACCCCTCCTCTTTCAACTTTGAGCATGAAATTCAAAAAATTAGGATCCCTATGCCCCTTTCAGAACTAGTCAAGCACGAAAATTTCAAAAAATCCTTCTTAAAATTGTTGCAGCTTGAGCCTTCATCTTATTCCAAAGACTCAATAAACTTTCAAGATGAAAATCCAATAGTTATATTAGGTCCCATGATAGAAGATAGAGATGATTAATCCCCTCCTTTCTATACATCCCTAAATATACATGATAAGGTTTTGCATAACTATTTAATGGACTTAGGGGGCATCTCATAATCTCATGCCCAAAACTATCATGGATGAGCTTGGATTAGAAATCACAAAGACTTATCATGATTTGTATTCTTTTGATTCAAGGAGGTTTCAGTGTCTTGGGGTCATCAAATATCTGTTCGTGACCTTGTTTCAGTTGCCCATGAAAGGTGTGGTCATGGATATCATGGTGGCTGATGTTCCTCCCAAGTTTGGCATGATCTTGTCAAGGTATTGGATAAAAATACTTAGGGGAATGTTGCAAATGGACCTCACATATGCTACCATTCCAGTGTTCAGAGGAAAACATAGAATATTGTACAGAGAGGCTCAGTTGGCCTACATTATCAACGATGAAGCAGAACTCACCAATCATCCTATCTTTACCCTTGATACTTATTTGGGATCTAGCTTACTGCAGCTTACTGATTCCCCTGAACCTCCTGTTGAGATCAGAAATCCCATTACTCCTTGTGGAGGTTCTCCTCCGATTACCTCTATTTGGAAAATGTTCTTTGATGGAGCCTCTTCTATGGAAGGTGTCAGTACTGGAGTAGTCTTCATTTCCCCTGGTCAGGAAACTATATCTCTGTCCTACACGTTAGAATTTGAAACTACAAATAATGTGGCAGAATATGAAGCTCTTATTTTGGGTTTGAGGGTTGCAAAAGACATGGGAATTGAAGAGATATCGGTGTTTGGGGATGCTGAGTTGATTTCCAGCAGATCAAAAATATTTATTAGGCCAAACTCCCTCAACTAAGATCATATAGAAATGAAGTGTGGGATCTGGCTGACAATTTTTTCTTGGCTTTCAACATTTCATTTATTCCCAGATAAGAGAATATCATGGCTGACTCTTTGGCTATATCAGTAAGCAATTTCAGAGTCCCTCTGCCACATAAAATCAAGTATTATTTTGAGGTAAGATATAGGCCCTCGATACCTGACAATATCAAGTATTGGAGGGTGTTCGAGGACGATCTTGAGATCAAAAAATTTCTTGAGTCTGTTGATGAGTTCTCTGCATTACACATTGATCAGGATCATGATCCCAAAGGTGACCCTCACACTGATGTATTTCTAAATAAAATTGCTAACCACCATATTGTTCAACTACCTAACAACCACATTCCCAAAGGACTAGTTCCTTTAGAAATATTGTTCTATGAGAACGATGTGGCGGTAAAGTTTAAAGGCCCAACTAAGGATGTTGATGTAGATGAATGCAATATTGGTATAGAGGAGGATCTAAAGTTTGTCAAGTTGTCAAGCATCCTGTCAAGGGATCAGAGAGCTTAGTATATTGAGATATTAAAAGAATTTTCTGATGTGTTTGCCTGGACCTATGAAGACCTCAGGACATATGACACAACCATCATTGAGCATAAGATCCCATTGAAAGAGGAGGCCAAACCATTTAGGTAAAAATTAAGACAAATAAATCCTATGTTGTTGCCTATTATGGAAAGGGAGGTAAATAAGTCGTTGGATGCCCAAATCATTATCCCTTTGAGACACTCTAAATGGGTGGCCAACTTGGTTCCAGTAAGGAAAAAGAATGGAGAAATCAGACTCTGTGTCAATTTTAGGAATCTGAACAGAATCTCTAAGAATGACAATTACCCTTTACCAAAGATGGAACACATGTTGCAGAGGGTGACAGGTGCATCTAGGATCTCCATGATTGACGGATTTTTTGGCTACAATCAGATCTATGTCCTTCCTGAACATAGATAAAAGGCATCCTTCACCACTCCTTGGGGCACATTCATGTATGCCAAAATTCCCTTTGGATTTATGAACGCAGGTAACCTTCCAATGAGCCATGGACATCGAATTCATTGGAAGAATGCACCTGGTATAGTTACATTATATATTTTATGCAAGAGTTAAGGCCCCCTGATGGTATGGGAAAAATAAAGGTGAGAGATTTAAAGCTCAAATAAAATAGGTATTGCCTTATTGACCAAGTCTTGTATTGGAAAGACCCTCTGGGTGTGTTTCTGAGATGTTTAGACCCACATGAGGCCCAAAAGATTATGTTTGATTTCCATGACATCCTGTGTGGGGGACATCATTTCTGGAGAACCACAACCTCAAAATTCTCAGGGATGGGTACTACTGGTCTACTCTATTCATTGACATATGTGCAAAAATCAGGGCTTGCATCAAATGTCATAAATTATCTGGGAAGCATAAACTCAAGTCTCTACCATAGAAGCTCGTAGTGGCTTCAGGTCCTTTCCAACAGTGGGGTCTTAACTTCATTGGGGAAATTCATCCCACTTCAAGAAGTCGACACAAGTGGATATTAAGTACAACAGATTACTTCACCAAATGGATAGAAGTTGTCCCCACAAGGAGTGTTTCTCACAAAGTAATCATTGGTTTTCTTGAATACATCATGGCAAGGTTTGGTTGCCCAAATAGAATCATCACTGATAATGAGGCATTCTTAAAGGCTAAGCCACTGGTCAAGTTTTGTGAGTAGTTCAAAATTGCATTGATCGAATCTACCCCCTATTACCCCCAAGGAAATGGACTAGCAAAGTCCTCTAACAAAAGCCTGATAAAAATCATCAAAAGAATGTTAGAGGACAACAAGAAAGCATGGGACTCAAAGCTCAAATTTTATTTGTGGGTTGATAGAGTGACAACAAAGAAGTTGTTGGGCATCTCTCCTTTCCATATTGTATATGGAACTGAAGAAGTCTTTCCTCCTCAGCTTACCCTATCTGTGGTGAAATTCTTTCAGGACTGCCAAGAAGAGCCTGATGACATGATCAGAAGGATACATTAGTTGGTAGAAGTGCAGTAGACTAGAGAGCAAGTGATGAACAAGGAAAGTGACTGACAATAAAGGATCAAGAAGATCTTTGAGAGGAAGAGAAATAAAGAGGATTTCCAGTTGGGAGATATAGTACTCAAATGGGATGCACCCAAACAGGACAAGGGCAAGCATGGAAAATTTGAAGCCCTTTGGATCAGACCCTTCAAGATTTTTGAGGCATTTACAAATAATACTTACAAGTTGCAGAATGTGGAGGGTGATGAAGTTTTTTGTGGCACAGTAAATGAGAATTTCCCTAAAACATTTTTTTTTTTAAATCCACGGTCAGTGTTCCACCATTGTAAATACCTCTCTTGTTTTATGTTTATTTTGTAGGAGACTCCATAACCCAAATCAGAAGGCATTGGAGCTACGTGGTCTTAGAAGCTTGCATGGAGCATGCCATACCCTGTGGAGACAAATGTTATCACACAAAATTGTCAGAACCTTAGGGGTTTGTGGTTTCTACCTAAGTCTATATTTTTTTCTGTCTCTCCTCCTTTTGCAGACCTGATCGTAAGTTTTCCCTTCATTTAATTGACCTGTTTTTCCTTGTCAGATTGCCTGAGAAGTATCATCCCTCAAACTTTATGTTTTCTCTAAGGGAGATCAATTCTCTCTTTACTTTTGTTACCGATCCTTTTCCTTCCTGGAGAGCTCATTCAATCATCCAAGTAATTTTTCAAAGAGATCGCAGTTGTAAGCATAAGTGCATCACTTAGAGAGGTCTAATGTGGACTCAAATCAAGCGAGCGAGTAAGATCAGATTTAAGCGACGGAGATCCACCTGGCAGATCAGATCGATGACTATCAAGTGATCATGATCATAGAGTTACACGAAGTATAATGTCAGACAGAGTTCTGAAGTCGCAAGTCCATCCTAGCCATTGATCCTGGGAAGGACACGTGGTGAAAGATTAGAATTTTGTTGACTCGCAGAATGGAGCAGTGAAAGGGAAGATTCATGAGGATTTTCAAAATGTGAAATTGCAAAATAATCTGAGCCATCTAACTAGGGGAGCACGTGGTAGAAGATAAGAGAAATTGTGATTTCATGTTTCAGAGGTTTCAACATGGAGCAAGGTGTGAAGCCCTGAGTCCAAAAATGTTGATGTTAATCAGGGTCTTTCAGTGCAAAGAGATGTGTGTCACCCGATCCGAGTGATTGTGATTTCATGACTCAGATATTTCAGCATGGAACACAGTACAAACTCGCGAAACGTGAAATCCTGAAATGCCTGGGAAATAGGCCCACAATCATAGCCCAAGGTCATATGGGAAGCAAGGCTATAAAGAAGAATATGCACCCATTAAGCAACAAGCGGCTAAGGTTATTCGAGGAGATGATCATGGCTGTTAGATTTGAGCCAAATCTAATTGTTGATCTGAGAGGGGTCATTTCGAAGAAATGAGCATCGAGATATTTGAAATCAAGGGGAGTGAGAAATCCTGAAATGCGAAATCCCAAAATTTCATATGGGATAAGCACGAGGTCATGGCCCACGGTCGCATGGGGTGATGAAAGGGAGTTGCGCAAAATCCCGAAGCTCCCAAGTTGGTCATAGAGAAGGATCAGTGTGGCCTCGAGGTGCCTGAATTGACTTGAGGGTGTCGTGATCTCACCTGGAACATTGATGGGTGTCAGATATTTTCCTGATCTTGGCGAAGGTAGTTAATGGAAATGGGGGAGGTGGTTGAAACCTTATTTCACCCCATAAATGGAAAGCATGAAAAAGTTGGCCATGGAGGTAGACTATCAACCCAAATTTCCCCTGTCAATGGATTTTCCTACAAAGCCCATACTGATCTGATATTGCGTCTAACAGAGGAATGCAAGTGCAGTATGATAGAAGAATATTCAAATGCAAAGATTTGATTATAGTATCCTTTGTACACTCCTGGTGGTGGTAGTGGCTCTAAGTATAAATACTCAATTTTGATATTTTTTTATGGTCGATGGTTGAGATAAGCTCCCGTATTGTAAAGTTTTAATGAAGTCTCTAGTTCTCTGGTTATGGGTTTTCATTTGAGACTTCTTGTTTAATGAAAATCAACTTTCCTATCATCTCTTCTTCTTCTGATATTGAAGACTCGGGCATGGGTGATCCAGTCAAGTTTTCGTGACTGCATTGTAATGTATTTTTTATTGCAATATTGTTATGATGTTTTCAATTTACTGAAGTTTTTGATTCAAGAAGATCTTGTATTCGAAGCTTTTCCTCATTAGGCTTCTAGACGACCCGATGTCCATAGAAGACCTCTACATTTCCTCACCAGTTCTTCCCCCTACTCACCTTTTACTACAACTTACTGACTAAAGTTAGATCAATACCTCATCTTCTTATGCATACCATCCTGGTGTTTCTGAGTTAAAGCGCTATAATCCTGAGACTGCATCCATTAGACCACCTTTAAATTTATTCATTTTGACATAAAACTAATGGGTACTGGGCTTACCTCTGCCGCAATCTAGAGGCGACTTATTGATCTGAAATTTTTACTTGATCTTTAACCATTACTTGCATGTGAATTTCTTAATTGTTAACCATCTTTATGAATGAAAAATTAAAGAACATTCCTCAACACATAAACATGTAAGCATACTATCTAAGAACAAGAATTGGTAACGGAGTTCACCAGACTTCCTGGCTACCTCTCCGGGCCACTTTCCAAATGGGAAGGCCGATAGATTAAGTATTCAAATGCTTACAAAGTGACTTTTGAGTTATGTCTATCATATACAGTAACAGACTTCAACAACAACTGCAAGATGAAATTCCGAGACTTTTAAGTATAAACATGGATACCTTTCTATGTATCTGGAAGGTTCTGTGAGCACTTTTCTGTCTAGATGCCTGAATGCAAAAACTGAAGCTGGATCTGGAATCCTTGTGAAAAATTGAGACTTTTGAGTATAAACTCGATATATTTCTGAAACTGGACTCCAAATGCCCTTTTTGGCACTATTCCCAATCTGCCCCTGATTGTACAGTCCGTACGGCCTCGGGATGCGTGCCAATTATGTACCACCTCGAAATACGTGCAAATACCACCTTATTCTGTGTGCAAATTCACTTCAGTCACTATGCAACATCACCTCGATCTGCATGCCTATCTCTACCTGCATCAAAACTCATTCTCCCTCCCCGGGATCTGTGCCCATGCTTCATTTAAATATAAAAAAACAATGGTTTTTGGGGGGCGCGAGCTATGGGCCACGCGCCCTCCGAAATCCCCCAAATTGATGCACTTTTTAAGGTTTCTATGCCATTCCCTGCCACGTCCCATGGTGGTGGCGCATTGGTAGTGGAAGTGGTTATGGGGGCGAAAGTCCCAGGGTCAAACCCGTGGGCTTCCCCTCCTTGGCATGATTTGTTATTTGTTTGTTATATCATATGGTTTGTATATTATGGTTTTTGACACGTGATTTTTGGTGTAATATATATATGGTGACATATATATATATATGAAATATATGCGTGCGCTTTGACATATGGTATAAATAATGTGGTGCGTTTTTGGGTTTTATCATATGGTTTGTGTTTTGGTATAACATTTGGTTTTATGACATTATACTTTGGGTTTTTCCATATGGTTTTTGATATCCATTTAAATACCAAGGGGGTGCCTCGGTGTTGGCAAGGTCAAGGGCTAGGCCCTTGACCACCCCTTTTTTTTCCAAACCATTTCTAACCATATTTTGACCATTTTAACCCATTTATAACCATTTTTTATGAAACTTCCCTTGCTCATATCTTTGTCACCTGGAGGCTGTTTTTCTTGAAACGAACGTCACTGGAAAGTTGTTGACGAGCTCTTCCACTTTGTAAGCTTTAATTTTCCATTTGAATACTTTAACTCTATCGAATTTTGAGATGATCGACCTGGATCAAACCTTCCCACTGGAAAGCTTTTTGGCCACAAAAAGTATGAAATCATTCAGAAAATAAGTGAGGGTATAATTCCCTCACTCTTCCGATCTCTATCAACCTTGATTTGCTTGGATGCATTCCTTTTAACCCCACACGTAGAAACTCCATGTCTCCTCTTCATGATGATCTGACCTTCTTGTCCAGTATTACACCTTCCTAAAGTTCATTAAGATACTCAGGAGCAAACTTGTCCACATAAGGTACTTGAACCTGTACATGTTGTTCTATAATCATAGGCAGTTCATACAATTTCAATTTTTTCACATTAACAACTGAATACATTTGCATATAAGGAGGCAATTCTAACCGAAAAGCATTATTACCAACTTTGTCCAAAATTGTAAAGGGTCCATACCTGATAGGTTTAAAATTTTTACCTTCACCTTGAAGTTGATCTTTGCTGATATGAAGCCATAGTTGATCACCAATCTGAAAATGATGATCTATGTGATGCTTGTCATGCCTTTTTTTGTATTTGGCCTGACTTGATTCCAACTTTTCCTGCACTGCTTGATGAATTACCTGAATCTTCTGAATAAACCTTTGAGCTTTATTTGCATCAACCTATTCACATTCCATTGTATCTTTCCCAAAAATGAAGTCTAAAGGAGACTTCGGCAAGTACCCAAAACATGTCTCAAAAGGAGACTTTTGAGTAGAAGAGTGTATAGCTCTGCTGTAGTCATGTTGTACAGAATGAAATTTTTCATCCCAAAGCTTGGGATTCTTAGCACAATACCCTTGAAGAAGATGTTGACCACTTCAGTTTGACCGTCGGTTTGTGGATGAAATGTTGTGCTTTTCTTCAACTTTGTGTCCATAAGTTCCCATAATGATGACCAAAATTTCCCAAGAAATCGAGAATCTCGATCAAAAATAATAGTAGGAAGTCGAAAATGGACCCATACATTTTGGAAGAACAAATGAGCAGTCATCTCAGTTATGATCTTCTTTTTACAAGTCATGAGTATACACATTTTATTGAATTGATCCACAACAACATATAGATAGTCATGTCCTTTTCTAGACATTGGTAAACCTCCTATGAAATCCATTGAAACACTTTCCCATGGACAAGAAGGAACTTGAAGTGGAGTGTACAAGCCTAACTTTTTGTTACTTGGTTTGCTTGTTGCACACATGACACAACCTTTACATATTTGGACACGGTTTCATTCATTTGAGGCCAATAACAAAATTTTTGTAATTGTGCTATGGTTTTACCTACTCCAGAATGCCCTGAAATGAGAGAAGTGTGAGCTTCTCTTATCACATGCCCTCTTTCACTTTGTGGAATACAGATTTTACCAAGATGATACAACAACTTGTCATCGATATGATAATTCAATTCTTCATTCTGATAGCCATGCCTTAGAGATTCATAAACTTCTTTGAAATCTTCATCCTTAGTATATTGTTCAACATAGCTTTCATGAACTAAAGGAATTTGTTGAATAACAATAGAAGCATTTTTCGGAGGTCTAGATAACATATCTGTAACTTTGTTCTGAATTCCTTTCTTATACTTAATAACCAAATGAAATTGTTGTAAAAACCCCATCCATATGAAATTCCTTGATTGTTGTAGCTTAGTTTGTGATTGTAAATATTGTAGTGGTTGATGATCAGTATGTATGATTGTTTATTTACCCATTAGGTAATGTTTCCACTTTTTAACACTTTGTACTAATGCATACAACTCTTTGTCATAGGTTGGATATTTGATTATTGTTTTAGAGAAAGTTTCAGAATGATAGCATATTGGTTTTTTATGTTGCATTAAGACTGCCCCCATTGCATAACCACTAGCATCTGTTTCTATCTCAAATGGTTGTTGTAGATCTAGTAGTACAAGTACTGGAGATGTGCCGATCTTTTATTTTAGTGTGTCGAAGGCTTTCTGTGCCTTACCTTCCCACTGAAAGACTTTGTTCAAACCTGTCAAAGCATGTAAGGGAGAAGCTATGAAGGATAAGTTCACAATGAACTTCCTCCAATATTGGGCTGCTCCCAAAAATCTTCTTACATCTGTTACATTATTTGGTTTAGGCCAATTTACAATGACCTCAACTTTAGAGGGATCAATCTTCAATTCACCTCCCCCTACAATGTAACCTAGATATACTAAAGATGTCTTTCCAAATTCACATTTAGACATCTTTAAATACAATTTTTCCCTTACAAGTAC
>ML791598.1:199907-220537 GCA_009831015.1 Picea engelmannii
TCGGATTAAACATCAATATCATATGATGTAAATAACTATGCAATCCTCGTATATACTTGAGAAGAGTTTCCTAGGCGTAAAGAGGTATACTAAGTATCAATGCTCTTTTTCAAAATTCTTGTGTGTATTCTTGCACACTTTGTCCCTTACCTTGCCTCGAATTCTGCCAATCCATCATAGCTTGTTGCATATACCCTAATGGATAAAATTTATTTTTAAGTGCTGAAGTGAACTCATACCAAGAGGAAATGATTTTTCCTTATGTGGAAAGATCCTCTTGAGATCTGCTCTCCCACCAAATGAGATCAGTCCCTCCAAGTCGGAGAGAAGCCAACTGAATTTTAACAGCATCTTCAGTAAACTTTTGAATCCTACAATAAACGTCAATTTGACGGATCCAATTGTCCAATTTTTCAGCATTAAGTTCTCCATTATACATAGGTAAATCAAACTTAATATCAAGCTTTAAATGAGGCATATTAATATCAACTTTTGTTTTTTGCTTTTCAAATGGAGAAGGAATAGAACCATCAAGAAGAGATGGAGAAGTTGGTGTAGTTTTAGGGGGGTCCTCATCACCTCCTTTTTTCTTATATTCTGTATGAGATGGCCCACCTTGTTCACCTTTATTTCAATCTTGATAGAGCTCCTCTACCATCGTTTGCATTCTCATGAAAGCTTTCAGAAATTCCCCTTCAGAAGGGATAGAAGAAGCTGCTTCTTCTCCTTTTGGTGAAGACATCCTTCCTCTTCTTGATCCAATCTCTGGATCGAACTCTTCAAGTTCTCCTTCACCACGCTGAATCTTGGATCTTGTTAACATCAACTCACAAAGCAAATGGTTAACCTCGCTCTGATACCAACTTGATCTGAAATTTTTACTTGATCTTTAACCATTACTTGCATGTGAATTTCTTAATTGTTAACCATCTTTATAAATGCAAAATTAAAGAACATTCATCAACACATAAACATGTAAGCATACTATCTAAGAACAAGAATTGGTAACGGAGTTCACCAGACTTCCTAGCTACCTCTTCGGGCCACTTTCCAAATGGGAAGGCCGATAGATTAAGTATTCAAATGCTTACAAAGTGACTTTTGATTTTTGTCTGTCATATATAGTAACAAACTTCAACAACAGCTGCAAGATGAAATTCTCAAACTTTTAAGTATAAACATGGATACCTTTCTGTGTATCTATAAGGTTCTGTGAGCACTTTTCTGTCTAGATGCATGAATGCAAAAACTGAAGCTGGATCTGGAATCCTTGTGAAAAATCGAGACTTTTGAGTATAAACTCGATATATTTATGAAAATGGACTCCGAATTCCCTTTTTGGCACTATTCCCAATCCGTTCCTGATTGTACAGTCCGTACGACCTCAGGATGCATGCCAATTCTATACCACCTTGAACTACGTGCAAATACCACCTCGATCTACATGCAAATTCACTTCGGTCACTGTGAAGCATCACCTCGATCTACATTCCTATCTCTTCCTGCATCAAAACTCATTCTTCCTCCCTGGGATCCGTGTCCATGCTTCATTTAAATATAATAAAACAATGGTTTTGGGGGGGCACGAGCTATGGGCCACGTGCCCTCTGAAATCCCCCAAATCGATGCACGTTTTAAGGTTTCTGCACCATTCCCTGCCACGTCCCATGGCGATGGTGCATTGGTAGTGGAAGTGGTTATGGGGGCGGAAGTCCCGGGGTCAAACCCGCGAGCTTCCCCTTGACGTGATTTGTTATTTGTTTGTTATATCATATGGTTTATATATTATTTCTTTTGGCACGTGATTTTTGGTGTAATATATATATGGTGACACACACACACACACACACACACACACACACACACACACATATATATGTGTGTGTGTGTGTGAAATATATGTGTGCGCTTTGACATATGGTATAAATAATGTGGTGCGTTTTTGGGTTTTATCATATGGTTTGTGTTTTGGTATAACATTTGGTTTTATGACATTATACTTTGGGTTTTTCCATATGGTTTTTTATATCCATTTAAATACCAAGGGGGTGCCTCGGTGTTGGCAAGTTCAAGGCTTAGGCCCTTAACCACCTCTTTTTTTTCCAAACCATATTTTGACCATTTTAACCCATTTATAACCATTTTTGACGAAACTTCCCTTGCTCATATCTTTGTCACCTGGAGGCTGTTTTTCCTGAAACAAATGTCACCGGAAAGCTACTAATGAGCTCTTCCACTTTGTAAGCTTTACTTTTCCATTTGAATACTTTAACTCTATCGAATTTTGAGATGATCCACCTGGATCACTTATAGTGCTAACAAAACCTAGGAAGGATAAAGTAAGTGGAAAAATACCCATACAACCACATATGGAATGTTGGGGTTGTAAAGGAAATCATAGGTATAGAGATTTCCCCCATAGAAATGACAAAGTGAGAGTTGTCCACATTGTTCAGCAAGCAGAAAAAGTGGAGGACATGGGCAGTAGAATACCAAGGATCTATGTAGCCTTGTACAACAAGCAATCTGAGTTTCAATCACACATGATTGAAGTTGAAGGTATGATCAATAACCATACCTTTACTAGTTCAATTGATTCAGGGGATAGTCATAGTTATATGGATCCTAGAATGGTGGAAAGTTTGCAATTATCAAGAAGAAATCATAGAAAATCTTGGTTAGTGCAGTTGGCTACAGGATTAAAAAGAAAGGTTGTTGAGTTGGTTAAGTCATGTCAAATGGACATGAATGGAATAAGCTCTAGGGTTGAATTGAACATATTACCTTTAGGTTCCTATGACTGTCTAATTGGGATGGATTGGTTGGACCATCACCATGCCATATCAGACTATCATATAAAGGTATTCACTTGCATGGATGAGGAAGGAAATTAGAGAACAGTCCAAGGAATTCCCAGAGCGGTTGTTATCCGAGAAATCTCATCAATGCAACTGAAGAAGTGTTATAGGAAGGGTTGCCAAATATTTGTAGCTCATATGGAAGAAGCACATAAGGATAAGGTGTCAAATATTGAAGACCATGCAATATTAAAATATTTTGAATATGTATTCAAGGAGGTACTAGGACTACCCCTGAAGAGAGATATTGATTACTCTATAAACCTTATGTCTGGAGCAAATCCAGTGTCAAAATCTCCTTACAGAATGAGTACAAAAGAGCTGAAAGAACTACAATTGCATCTTGAATAACTTCTGAAGAAGGGGTATATATGCCCAAGTGTGTCACCTTTGGGTTCCCCAGTCTTATTCTTGAAGAAGAAAGATGGAACATTGAGATTGTGCATAGATTTCAGGCAGTTGCACAAAGTGACTATTAAGAACAAGTATATTTTTCCAAGGATCCATGATCTCTTTGATTAGTTAAAGGATGCCAATATATTTTCAAAAATAGATCTTAGGTCAGGGTATCACTAGGTAAGGATAAAGGATGAATACATCAACAATACCTCCTTCAGAATAAGGTATGATTATTATGAATTCATAGTGGTGCCATTTGGGTTATCAAATGCACCCATTGTTTTCATGTTCCTAATGAATGGTGTATTCAGAGAATATCTAGACAAGTTTGTAATAGTATTTTTGGATGACATATTGGTGTATTCCAAGTCAGAGGAAGAACATGAACATCATCTGAGTATGGTGTTGTAAGTGCTAAAAGAGCACCAACTCTATTCACAATTGAGCAAGTGCTCATTCTATCAAAAGAATATCTATTATTTGGGACATATCATTTCAAAGGATGGGATAGTCGTGGATACTGAGAATATAGAATCCATCATAGAATGGTCAGCACCAAAGAATGTGACATAATTCAGATCCTTTATGGGTCTAGTTGGCTATTAAACACTAGAAAATTTGGGTCATTTTGCGATGGCTATTTCGACGCTCTTGTGACGTTATGTCGTGGCTATTGCAACGAATATTGAGTCTCTAAAATGTCATTTTATGTCACGTGGAAATTTCGAAAAACTTGAATTAACGTTGCAAGAGCGACGACCCTAGGGAACTTCTCACAATTGCGAAAAAAAAAATGAAATATCGTCGCCAATACGACAATATAGGAAAACTAAGTGAAACCAACATTTCATCGCAATTGCGACGACAATGTTCGTTGTTTATATAGAAAATGTGTCGCAACAATTTTTGTTGTTGTCACACTTGCGACGATAACTTTTTTTTTTTTATATAGCGAATGCGTTGCAGGAACGAAAACATTTCGATGTTTATATAGAAAATGCGTCCTAGAAATTTTTATTGTCAGGATTGATTCAAGTGGGGTATAAGCTATTCAAGCCTTATCACTTCCTGGATCCAAGAAAGAAGTTTAGTCCTTCATGGGAAAAATCAATTTTCTGAGAAGGTTTGTTTCAAATTTTGTTGAATTGGTGAAGCATATCACATCCATGCTCAGAAAGGGGAACGAAGTAAAATGTACTGTCGAATCTAGAGAATCCTTCAACCAAATCAAAAGGTCACTGACTGAAGCACCTGTGCTAGTTAGTCCTGATTATTCCAAGGATTTTATGATTTTTTCCTTTGCTTCATTTGATATAGTGGTCGTTGTATTACTACAAAAGAATGATGCAAGGTTGGAGCAACCTATTTCCTTTTTTAGCAGAGCACTAAGAGACGTAGAAGTTAGATATGACATCATGGAGAAGCAGGCCTATGTCTTGGTGAAGGCCCTCAAGGCTTTCAGAGTCTATGTTCTGCATTTGAAAATCATTTCATATGGTCCTTCAGCTTCTATGAAGGATATTCTCATGCAACCTGACTTAGATGGAAGAATGAGCAAATGGATTTCCAAAATCCTTGAATTCGATATGGAAATAAATCCCACCAAGCTTGTTAAAGGCCAGGGTTTAGACAAGTTGTTGGATGAATCTAATTGTAATGATTTGGAGGTCAATTTCATCAACACTTTCTCATAAAATCAACAAAATAATTTAGCCGACCAAATTTATTAGGATACCCCTCCATTGGCAGAATGAACCTGGTATAGAGACATTATATATTTTCTTCAAGAGTAAAGGCCTCCTGATGGTATGGGAAAAATAAAGGCGAGAGCTTTCAATCTCAAAGAAATTAGGTATTGCCTTATTGACCAGGTCTTGTATTGGAAAGACCCTATGGGTGTGCTTCTGATATGTTTAGACCCATACGAGGCCCAAAAGATTGTGTTTGATTTCCATGACAACCTTTGTGGGGGACATCATTTATGGAGAACCACAACCTCAAAATTCTTAGGGATGGGTACTACTGGCCTACTCTATTCATTGACATTAATGCAAAAATCAGGGCTTGCATCAAATGTCAGAAATTATCTGGGAAGCATCAACTCAAGTATCTACCATTGAATCTCGTAGTGGCTTAGGACCTTTCTAGCAGTGGGGTATTAACTTCATTGGGGAAATTCATCCCGCTTCAAGAAGTCAACACAAGTGGATATTAACTACAACAGATTACTTCACCAAATGGATAGAAGTTATCCCCATAAGGAGTGCTTCTCACAAAGTAATCATTGGTTTTCTTGAATACATCATGGCAAGGTTTGGTTGCCCAAATAGAATCATCACTGATAATGCGACATCCTTAAATCTTGAACCATTGGTCAAGTTTTGTGAGCAGTTCAGAATTGCATTGATCGACTCTACCCCATATTATCCCCAAGGAAATGGATTAGCAGAGTCCTCTAGCAAAATCCTGATAAATATCATCAAAAGACTGATAGAGAACAACAAGAAAGCATGGGAATCAAAGATCAAATTTTCTTTGTGGGTTGGTAGAGTAACAACAAAGAGGTCGTTGGGCATCTCTCCTTTCCATATTGTATATGGAACTGAAGAAGTCTTTCCTCCTCAGCTTTCCCTGTCTGTGGTGAAATTCTTTCAGGACTGCCAAAGAGAGCCTGATGACATGATCAGAAGGATACATCAGCTGATAGAAGTGAAATGGACTAGAGAGAAAGTGATGGACAAGGAACATGACCGACAACAAAGGATCAAGCAGATCTTTGACAGGAAGAGCACTAAAGAGGATTTCCAGTTGGGAGATCTAGTACTCAAATGGGATGCACCCAAATAGGACAAGGGAAAGCATGGAAAATTTGAATCCCTTTGGATCAAACCCTTCAAGATATTTGAGGAATTTCCAAATAATACTTACAAGTTGCAGAATGTTGAGGGTGATGAAGTTTTTGGTGGCCTAGTAAATGGGCATTTCCCTAAAACATTTTTTTTTTAAATCCGCGGTCGGTGTTCCGCCATTGTAAATACCGCTCTTGTTTTATGTTTATTTTGTAGGAGACTCCATAACCCAAAGCAAAAGGCATTGAAGATGCGTGTTCTTGGCAGCTCGCATGGAGCATGTCATCCCCTATGGAGACAAATTTTATCACATAAACTTGTCAGAACCTTAGGGGTTTGTGGTTTCTACCTAAGTCTATATTGTTTTCTTTCTCTCCTCCTTTTGCAGACCTGATCGTAAGTTTGCCCTTCGTTTAATCAACCCATTTTTCCGTGTCATCTTGCATGAGAAGTATCAACCCTCGGCCTTTCTGTTTTCTCTAAGGGTGATCAATTCTCTCTTTACTTTTGTCACTGATCCTTTTCCTTCCCAGAGCCCTCAGTCAGTCATCCAAGTAATTGTTCACAGAGACCGCAGCCGTAAGCATAATTGCATCACCTAGAGTGGTCTGATGTGGACTCAAATCAAGTGAGAGAGCAAGATCAGCTCTCATAGGTGGAGATCCACCTGGCAGATCATTTCGATGACTATCGAGCGATAGGGATCATAGAGTTACACGAAGTATAGCATCATATAGAGTTCTGAAGTCGCAAGACCATCCTAGCTGTTGATCTTGGGAAGGACACGTGATGCAAGATTAGCATTTCATTGACTCACAGAATGGAGCAGTCAAAGGGAATATTCATGAGGATTTGTGAAATGTGAAATCACAAAATAATCTGAACCATCCAACTAGGGGAGCACGTGGCAGCAGATAAGAGAAATCATGATTTTGTGTTTCAGAGGTTTCATCATGGAGCAAGGCGTGAAGCCCTGAGTCTCGAAATGTCTATGTTAATCAAGGTCGTTCGGTGAAAATAGACGCGTGTCACTCGATCTGAGTGATCACGATTTCATGACTCAAATATTTCAGCATGGAACATAGTACAAACTCGCTAAATGTGAAATTCTGAAATGCCTAGGAAATAGGCCCACGATCACAGCCCAAGGTCATATGGGAAGCAAGGCTATAAAGAAGAATAATCACCCATTAAGAATAGGGCATATAAGGTTGTTCGAGGAGATGATCATAACTGTTATATTCAAGCCAAATCCAATCATTGATCTGAGAGGGGTCATTTCACGAAAATGAGCATCGGGATATTTGAAATCAAGGAGAGTGAGAACTCCTGAAATGTGAAATCCTGAAATGTCATATGGGATAAGCATGAGGTCATGGCCCGAGGTCGCATGGGGCAATCAAATAAAGTTGCACAAAATCCTGAAGCACCCAAGTTGGTCACAAAGAAGGATCAGTGTGGCCTCGATGTGCCTGAATTGACTCGAAGGAGTCGTGAGCTCACCTGGAACATTGATGGGTGTCAGATATTTTCCTAATCCCGGTGAAGTTAGTTAATGGAAATTGGGGAGGTGGTTGAAACCTCATTTCACCCCATAAATGAAAGCATTAAAAATTTGGTCGTGGAGGCAGACTATCAGCCCGAAGTTCCCCTGTCAACGAATTTTCCTGCAAATCCCATACTGAATCTATCTTGCCTCTGACCGAGGAATGCAAGTGCGGTTTGACAGAAGAAGATTCAGATACAAAGATTTGATTATAGTATCCTGGTCACACTCCTGGTGGTGGTGGTGGATCTGAGTATAAATACTCAATTTTGATATTTTGTTATAGTCGATGGTTGAGCTAAGCTCCCGTATTGTAAAGTTTTAATGAAGCCTTTGGTTCTCTAGTTATGGGTTGTCATTTGAGACTTCTTTTTTAATGGAAGTCAGCTTTCCTATCATCTCTTTTTCTTCTAATATTGAAGACTCAGGCATGGGTTATCCAGTCGAGTTGTCTTGACTGCATTGTAATATATGTTTGATTGCAATATTGTTATGAAGTTTTCAATTTACTAAAGTTTTGGATTCAAGAAGATCTTGTATTCGAAGATTTTCCTCATTAGGTTGTTAGAAGACCTGATGTCCATAGCAGACCTCTACATTTCCTCACCAGTTATCCCCCCTACTCACACTTTACTACAACTTACTGACTAAAGTTAGATCAAGACCACATCTTCGTATGCATGCTAGCCTAGTGTTTATGAGTCAAAGCACTATAATCTTGAGACTGCATCCATTAGACCACCTGTAAATTTATTCATTATGAGATAAAATTGATGGGTACTGGGCTTACCTCGGCCGCAATCCATAGGTGACTTATAGTGCTAAAAAAAACTAGGAAGGATAAAGTAAGTTGGAAAATACCCAGACAACCACATATGGAATGTTCGGGTTATAAAGGAAATCATAGGTACAAAGATTGCCCCCACATAAATGACAAAGTGAGAGTTTTCCACATTGTTTAGCAAGAAGAAAAAGTGGAGGACATGGGGAGTAGAATTCCAAGGATCTATGTAGCCATGGACAACAAGCAAGTTGAGTTTCAATCACACATGATTGAAGTTGAAGGTAAGATCAATAACCATACCTTTAATAGTTTAATTGATTAAGGGGCAAGTCATAGTTATATAGATCCTAGAATGGTGGAAAGTTTTCAATTACCAAGAAGCAAGCATAGAAAATCTTGATTAGTGCAGCTAGCTATAGGATCCAAAAGAAAGGTTGTTGAGTTGGTTAAGTCTTGTCCAATGGACATGAATGGACTAAGCACAAGAGATGAATTGAACATATTACCTTTAGGTTCCTATGCCTGTCTAATTGGGATGGATTGGTTGGACCATCACCATGACATATTAGACTATCGTAGAAAGGAATTCACTTTTCTGGATGAGGAAGGAAATCAGAGAATAGTCTAAGGAATTCCCAGAGCGGTTGTTATCTGAGAAATCTCATCAATGTAGCTGAAGAAGTGTTACAGGAAGGGTTGCCAAATATTTGCAGTTCATATGGAAGAAGCACCTAAGGATAAGGTGTGAAATATTGAATACCATTCAGTATTAAAATATTTTGAATATGTACTCAAGGATCTACTAGAACTACCCCCGAAGAGAGATATTGATTTCTCTATAAACCCGATGCCTGGAGCAACTCCAGTGTCAAAAGATGCTTACAGAATGAGTACACTAGAGTTGAAAGAACTACAATTGTATCTTGAATAACTTTTGAATAAGGGGTATATACACCCAAGTGTGTCACCTTTGGGTTCCCCAGTCTTATTCATGAAGAAGAAATATGGACCATTGAGATTTTGCATAGATTTCATGCAATTGAAGAAAGTGACTATTAAGAACAAGTATATTTTGCTAAGGATCGATGATCTCTTTGATTAGTTGAAAGATGCTAAGATATTTTTAAAAATAGATCTCAAGTTAGGGTATCACTAGGTAAGTATAAAGGATGAATACATCAACAAGACCTCCTTTAGAACAAGGTATGGTCATTATGAATTCACAGTGGTGCCTTTTGGGTTATCAAATGCACCCGTTGTTTTCATGTGCCTAATGAATGGTGTATTCAAAGAATATATAGACAAGTTTGTCATAGTATTTTTGGATGAAATCTTGGTGTATTCCAAGTCAGAGGAAGAACATGAACATCATCTCAGTATGGTGTTGCTAGTGCTAAGAGAGCACAAACTGTATGCCAAATTGAGTAAGTGCTCATTCTATCAAAAAGCAGATCCATTATTTGGGACATATCATTTCAAAGGATGGGATAGTTGTGGATCCTGAGAAGATAGAATCCATCATAGAATGGTCAATGCTGAAGAACGTGACATAATTAAGATCTTTTATGGGTCTAGCTAGCTATTACACACTAGCAAATTTGGGTCATTTTGCGACGGTTATTTCAACACTCTTGCGACGTTATGTCATGGCTATTGCGACGAATATTAAGTCTCTGAAACATCACTTTATGTCATGTGTCAATTTTGACGAACTTGAATTAACGTTGCAAGAGCGACGACCCTAGGGAACTTCTCACAATTGCGACAAAAAATGAAATATTGTCGCCAACGACAATATAGGAAAACTAAGTGAAACCAACATTTTTTCGCAATTGCGATGACCATTGTGACGACAATGTTCGTTGTTTATATAGAAAATGCGTCAAAACAGTTTTTGTTGTCGTTGCACTTGCGAAGAATTTTTTTTTTTGTTTATATAGCGAATGTGTCGCAGGAATGACAACATTTCGTTGTTTATATAGCAAATGCATTGCAACAATTTTTAATGTTAGGATTGATTCAAGTAGGGTAGAAGCTATTCAAGCCTTATCACTTCTTGGATCCAAGAAAGAAGTTCATTCCTTCCTGGGCAAAATCAATTTTCTGAGAAGGTTTGTTTCAAATTTTGTTGAATTGGTGAAGCATATCACATCCATGCTCAGGAAGGGGAACAAAGTAAAATGGACTGTCAAATCCAGAGAATCCTTCAACCAAATCAAAATTTCACTAACTGAAGAACCTATGCTAGTCAGTCCTGACTATTCCAAGGATTTTATGATCTTTTCCTTTGCTTCATTTGATACAGTGGTCGTCGTTTTACTACAAAAGAATGATGCAAGGTTGGAGCAGCCTATTTCCTTTTTCAACGGATCACTGAGAGACACAGAAGTTAGATATGACATCATGGAGAAGCATGCCTATGCTTTGGTGAAGGGCCTCAGGGATTTCAGAGTCTATGTTTTGCATTCAAAAATCATTTCATATGTTCCTTCAGCTTCTATGAAGGATATTCTCATTCAGCCTAACTTAGATGGAAGAAGGAGAAAATGGATTTCCAAAATCCTTGAATTCAATCTGGAAATAAATCCCACCAAGCTAGTTAAAGGCCAGGGTTTAGCCAAGTTGTTGATTAAATCTAATTGTAAATCTTTGGAGGTCAATTTCATCAACACTTGCTCAGAAAATCAACAAGTTGAGTTAGCCGACCAAATTTCTTAGGATATCCCTCCATTGGCAGAATGCACTTGGTATAGAGACATTATATATTTTCTACAAGAGTTAAGGCCCCCTAATGGTATGGGAAAAATAAAGGCGAGAGATTTAAATCTCAAAGCAATTAGGTATTCCCTTATTGATCAGGTCTTGTATTGGAAAGACCCTCTAGATGTGCTTCTGAAATGTTTAGACCCACACAAGGCCCAAAATATTATGTTTGATTTCCATGACAGCCTGTGTGGGGGACACCATTTATGGAGAACCACAACCTCAAAATTATCAGGGATGGGTACTACTGGCCTACTCTATTCATTGACGCCTGTGCGAAAATCATGGCTTGCATCAAATGTTAGAAATTTTTAGGAAGCATCAACTCAAGTCTCTACCATTGAAGCTCGTAGTGGCTTCAGGACCTTTCCAATAGTGGGGTCTTAACTTCATTGGGGAAATTCATCCTGCTTCAAGAAGTCAACATAGGTGGATATTAACTACAACAGATTACTTCACCAAATGGATAGAAGTTATCCCCACAAGGAGTGTTTCTCACAAATTAATCATTGGTTTTCTTGAATACATCATGGCAAGGTTTGGTTGCCCAAATAGAATCATCACTGATAATGAGGAATCCTTAAAGGATAAGCCACTGGTCAAGTTTTGTGAGTAGTTTAGAATTGCATTGATCGACTCTACCCCCTATTACCCCCAAGAAAATGGACTGGTAGATTCCTATAACAAAATCCTGATAAAAATCATCAAAAGAATGTTAGAGGACAACACGAAAGCATGGGAATCAAAGCTCAAATTTTCTTTGTGGGTTGATAGAGTGACAACAAAGAGGTCGTTGGGAATCTCTCCTTTCCATCTTGTATATGGAACTGAATAAGTCTTTCCTCCTCAGCTTTCCTTGTCTGTGGTGAAATTCTTTCAGGACTGCCAAGGAGAGCCTGATGACATGATCAGAAGGATACATTAGCTGGTAGAAGTGTAGTAGACTAGAGAGAAAGTGATAGACAAGGAACGTGATCGACAACAAAGGATCAATCAGATATTTGACAGGAAGAGAAGTAAAGAGGATTTTTGGTTGGGAGATCTAGTACTCAAATGGGTTGCACCTAAACAAGACAGGGCAAGCATGGAAAATTTGAATCCCTTTGGATTGGACCATTCAAGATCTCTGAGGCATTTCCAAATAATAATTACAGGTTGCAGAATGTGGAGGGTGATGAAGTTTTTGGTGTCGCAGTAAATGGGCATTTCCTTAAAACATTTTTTGTTTAAATCCGCGGTCGGTGTTCTGCCATTGTAAATACCGCTCTTGTTTTATGTTTATTTTGTAGGAGACTCCATAACGCAAAGAAAAAGGCATTAGAGCTGTGTGTTCGTGGAAGCTCACATGGAGCATGCCATCCCCTTTGGAGCCAAATGTTATCACATAAACTTTTCAAAGCCTTAGGGATTTGTGGTTTCTACCTAACTCTATATTTTTGTCTGTCTCTCCTCCTTTTGCAGACCCGATCGTAAGTTTGCCCTTCGTTTAATTGACCTGTTTTTCCTTGTCAGCTTGTGTGAGAAGTATCGGCCCTCGGCCTTTCTGTTTTCTCTAAGGGTAATCAATTCTCTCTTTACTTCTGTCATAGATCCTTTTCCTTCCTGGAGCCCTCAGTCAGTCATCCAAGCAATTGTTCACAGAGACCACAGTCGTAAGCATAAGCACATCACTTAGAGAGGTCTGATGTGGACTCAAATTAAGTGAGTGAGCAAGATTAACTTTCAGCGGTGAAGATCCACCTTGCATATTAGATCAATGACTATCGAGCGATCAATATCATAGAGTGACACAAAGTATAGCATCATATAGAGTTCTGAAGTCACAAGGCCATCCTATCCATTGATCCTAGGAAGGCAATGTCGTGCAAGATTAGCATTTAGCTGACTCGTAGAATGGAGCAGTCAAAGGGAAGATTCACGAGGATTTGCAAAATTTGAAATCACAAAATAATCTGAGCCGTCCAAATAGGGCAGCACGTGGCAACAAATAAGAGAAATCGTGATTTCACGTTTCATAGGTTTCAGCATGGAGCAAGGAGCGAAGCCCCAAGTCCCAAAATGTTGATGTTAATAAGGGTCATTCGGTGCAAATAGACGTGTGTCACCCGATGTAACGACCCTAGTTAAATAAATATTTAAAGATTATAAAGTAAAATTAATTAAAGAAAATAATTGTGATTAATTAAGTAATACTCTAGCTACAGATCACATTTAATGATCTGAGAAATAAATTTAAAATATCAATGAAAAATGTTAAAAAAATGGTTGCGTATGCAGAGAGGGAGCCTATAAATCCCGATAAGATAAAAAATTTAAGGGGGAGAAGGGACAGGCATGGAGGGTGGTTGGAGGAGTAACTGCATGAGTCGGCGAAGGAGGAATAAGGGAAGGGGGGACGAAGGAGAGATTTTTCGGAGGAGTATGACATTTGCTCTGAGCAGAGAGTTTGGCACTGTGGCTTTTGATCAGTTGAGGCACTGAGTTGCTGGAGGTTTTGGGCACGGGGGCCAGGATATCCATAGATATCCTGGAGCTAGGTAGTTTTCCTAGTTGGCAAGGAGGACAGTAGTTTTGGGCAGTTATTTTCCTGTTTGTGGCAGGGTTGATCTGCGTAGTAGGTAGCAGGAAGGCAGCAACAAGACACAGAGGCAACAAAAATTAGCATCAGAACCAGGTACTTTGTTAAGTTATGTATTTATTTCTTTCTGCCATGAAATCAGTGTTTATTGATAAATCTAAGTTACTGAAGTTGCTGTTATGAAAATCAATATTATGCTAGGAAGTTATTGTTTCAGTTTACTAAATAAAATGTTTATGAAACTTAATGATGTTTAGAAATATTCGGTTGTTACACCCGATCCGAGTGATCACAATTTCATGACTCAAAAATTTCAGCATGTAACATAGTACAAACTCGTGATACATGAAATCCTAAAACCCCTAGGAAATAGGCCCACGATCATAGCCCAAGGTCATATGGGAAGCAAGGATATAAATAAGAATAAGCACCCATTATGAAGCGGGCGACTAAGGTTATTCGAGGAGGTGATAATGGTTGTTACAATCGAGCCAAATCCAACCATTGATCTGAGAGGGGCCATTTCACAGAAATAAGGATCAAGATATTTGAAATCAAGGGGAGTGAGAACTCCTGAAATGCGAAATCCCAAAATTTTATATGGGATAAGCACGAGTTCATGGCTCAAGGTCACATGAGGCAATGAAAGGGAGCTGCACAAAATCCCAAAGTGCCTAAGTTGGTCACAGAGAAGGATCAGTGTGGCCTCAAGGTTCCTGAATTGACTCGAAGGAGTCATGAGCTTGCCTGAAACATTGATGGGTGTCAAATATTTTCCCGATCCCAATGAAGGTAGTTAATGGAAATCGGGGAGGTGGTTGAAACCTCATTTCACCCCATAAATGGAAAGCATGAAAAAGTTGGCCTTGGAGGCATACTATCAACCCAAAGTTCCCTTATCAATGGATTTTCTTGCAAAGCCCATACTGATTGATCTTGCATCTGATAGAGGGATGCAAGTGCGGTTTGACAGAAGAAGATTCAGACGCAAAGATTTGATTATAGTAGCCTAGTCACACTCCTGGTGGTGGTGGTGGCTTTGAGTATAAATACTCAGTTTTGATATTTTGTTATGGTTGATGGTTTAGCTAAGCTCCTATATTGTAAAGTTTTAATGAAGCCTTTGGTTCTTTGGTTATGGGTTTCCATTTGAGACTTCTTGTTTAATGACAATCAAATTTCCTATCATCTCTTTTTCTTATGATATTGAAGACTCGGGCATGAGTGATCCATTCGAGTTGTCGTGAATGCATTGTAATGTATGTTTGATTGCAATATTGTTATGAAGTTTTCAATTTACTAAAGTTTTGGATTTAAGAAGATCTTGTATTCGAATATTTTCCTCATTAGGCTGCTAGAAGACCCGATGTCCATAGTAGACCTCTACATTTCCTCACTATTTCTTCCCCCTAATCACCCTTTACTACAACTTACTGATTGAAGTTAGATCAAGACCTCATCTTCTTATGCATACCAGCCTGGTGTTTCTGAGTTAAAGCGTTATAATCCTGAGACTGCGTCCATTAGACCACCCTTAAATTTATTCATTGTGACATAAAACTGATGGATACTGGGCTTACCTCTACCGCAATCCAGAGGTGACTTATAGTGATAAAAAAACCTAGGAAGGATAAAGTAAGTGGGAAAATACCCAGACAACCACATATGGAATGTTGGGGTTGTAAAGGAAATCATAGGTATAGAGATTTCCCCCACAGAAATGACAAAGTGAGAGTTGTCCACATTATTCAGCAAGCAGAAATAGTGGAGGACATGGGCAGTAAAATACCAAGGATCTATGCAACCCTGGACAACAAGCAAGATGAGTTTCAATGACACATGATTGAAGTTGAAGGTATGATCAATAAGCATACCTTGACTAATTTAATTGATTCAGGGGCTAGTCATAGTTATATAGATCCTAGAATGGTGGAAAGTTTTCAATTACCAATAAGAAAGCATAAAAAATCTTGGTTAGTGCAGCTGGCTATAGGAGCCAAAAGAAAGGTTGTTGAGTTGGTTAAGTCCTGTCCAATCGACATGAATGGACTAAGAACAAGGGATGAATTGAACATATTACCTTTAGGTTCCTATGATTGACTAATTGGGATGGATTGGTTGGACCATCACCATGCCATATTAGACTATTGTAGAAAGGAATTCACTTGCCTGGATGAGGAAGGAAATTGAAGAACAGTCCAAGGAATTCCTAGAGCGGTTGCTATCCGAGAAATCTCATCAATGTTGCTGAAGAAGTGTTACAGGAAGGGTTGATAAATATTTGCAACTCGTATGGTAGAAGCACCTAAGGATAAGGTGTCAAATATTGAAGACCATGCAGTATTAAAATTTTTTGAATATGTATTCAATGAGGTACCAGGACTACCCCTGAAGAGAGATATTGATTTCTCTATAAACCTTATGCCTGGAGCAACTCCAGTGTCAAAAGCTCCTTACAGAATGAGTACACCAGAGCTGAAATAACTGGAATTGAAGCTTGAATAACTTTTGAAGAAGGGGTATATACACCCAAGTGTGTCACCTTTGGGTTCCCCAGTCTTATTCATGAAGAATAAATATGGAACATTGAGATTGTGCATAGATTTCAGGCAGTTGAACAAAGTGACTACTAAGAACAAGTATATTTTGTCAAGGATCGATGATCTCTTTGATTAGTTGAAGGATGCCAAGATATTTTCAAAAATAGATCTCAGGTCAGGGTATCACCAGGTAAGGATAAAGGATGAATACATCAGGAAGACCTCCTTCAGAACAAGGTATGGTCATTATGAATTCACAGTGGTGCCTTTTGGGATATCAAATGCACCCTTTGTTTTCATGTGCCTAATGAATGGTGTATTCAGAGAATATCTAGACAAGTTTGTCATAGTATTTTTGGATGAAATCTTGGTGTATTCTAAGTCAGAGGAAGAACATGAACATCATCTGAGTATCATTTTTCAAGTGCTAAGAGAGCACCAACTATATGCCAAATTGAGCAAGTGCTCATTCTATCAAAAGAAGATCCATTATTTGGGACATATCATTTCAAAGGATGGGATAGTCGTGGATCCTAATAAGATAGAATCCATCATAGAATGGTTAGCATCGAAGAACGTGACATAATTCATATCCTTTATGGGTCTAGCTGGCTATTACACACTAGCAAATTTGGGTCATTTTGCGACGACTATTTCGACACTCTTGTGACGTTATGTCGTGGCTATTGTGACGAATATTGAGTCTCTGAAATGTCATTTTATGTCACATGGAAATTTTGACGAACTTGAATTAACGTCATAAGAGCGATGACCCTAGGGAACTTCTCGCAAATGCGACAAAAAATGAAATATCATTGCCAATACCACAATATAGGAAAACTAAGTGAAACCAACATTTCGTCGCAATTGTGACGACCATTGCGACGACAATGTTTGTTGTTTATATGGCAAATGTGTCGCAACAAATGTTTTTGTCATTGAACTTGCGACGACAACTTTTTTTTGTTTATATAGAGAATGCTTCGCAGGAACAACAACATTTTGTTGTTTATATAGAAAATTCGTCGCAACAATTTTTATATAGAGAATGTGTCACAGGAACGACAACATTCCATTGTTTATATAGAAAATGCATCGCAAAAATTTTGTTGTCGTCGCACTTGCGACGACAAATTTGTCTTGTTTATATAGCGAATGCATCGCAGGAACGACAACATTTCGTTGTTTATATAGMAAATGTGTCGCAACAATTTTTGTTGTCGTCGCACTTGCGATGACAACTTGTTTTTTCTTATATATCACATMTGTCGCAGGTGATCCGTAAAATCTTTTAATGACTATGGTTGAGTTTTTTATTGCATGTGTTAATTAACCATTTGAGAAGATTAATGAAAGAATAAGGAAAAGAGAGGAATTATGACAGCAATATACACATATGCATATCTGAAATGAAGTAATAAACAACAAACCATAACAAGAGAATTGATAACGGAGTTCGGCACAACGTTGCCTACGTCTCCGGGCCTTTGTCTCTATGGGGGAGGCTTCTTTATTTCTGTTCAAAAGCTCAAAAGTACATCACAGAAATGCCAATTGGCTACAAGACTAATCTGGTCATGTTCTTCCAGATCTCAAGAACCCAACAAAGAAAAAGGCATGCAAAACGGATGTCCGGAGCTCCTAGAAATGGCCCGTAAGCATCTGCTCCTCAATAGCTTCCTTGCATAAAAATGACTTTGGCTTGGCTTCCCTTCAGCATAACTCTGCTATGACTTTCCTCCATGGCCTCAAACAGGCCTAGTTTTTATATATCTGAAGTTGGTTATCCATCCCCAACTTCCTCCCAAAATTTGGCCTCCAAAAATGCCCAATATCTCCCAAAAATGGATAAAATCCATTAATACATGCATAAAATCAATTAGAAAATCCAAACTATATAATAAAAACCACTTTTGTTTTAATAATAGGGTGCAACCCCCTTTTCTCCGTGCATGCCCCTAAACTTGGTCATATGGATATGATGTGGCCAAGCACCAACCCATAGGGCTGTGCACTGGCCCCCTTATCCCGACATATCTGGTCACATTGACATTCCATAGGACCATGCCTTCTATCCTTGCGCTTGGCCTATGGTCTTACTGCTAGTCTTATGGCGGAGGGTTCACCCCTATCCGTGGCCCCCCATCCAATATTCCCACGCAGGTTTAACCCCCCGCGCTCCTGGTTACATGGGGCAGTCACATCGTATGTTAAGTGCCGAGGGCTAGGGATAAGCCCCAACCCTTTCCCCCCTCTGAATACCAATGCAATCAAATTCAAATATAATTTTTTCCATATGACTATTAAGCAACACCAGTGGAGCGGGCAGTTAGCCCGGTCTTGCCAGACCATAGCGTGGAGGAGGTTTTGGGTTCGACTCCAGTGGAGTCCATAAAATTTTACACTACGTCAGAGAGACAACCAGAGGGTGCCACATGGCAGCCCATGACTGTGCCACGTGGAACCTCCACTACCAATCAGAAACTGCCATCTTTCAAACTCTGATTCATCCACCTGTCTGCTGAGGTGTCTACCCAGTCAGCAACTGTACTGCCACGTCACTACCCTGTCAGCATGCCACTATATCTGCCATGTCAGCCTACTGATGTCATCCTGTGCCATGTGTCACCCTTACAGTGGTGACACATGTCACCCTCAGACTGGTCTAGTTTCCTTCCATATGCCACATCACCTGCCACATGTCTTCTCCAAGAGCTACCACGTCAGCTGTATGACCTGTACAGTCAGCCTGCTACGTGGCACTGTACGGACTGTATAGTCACCCACTTTTTTTGCCTGTTTGGATTTTCGAACATAATGTGATATCTTTCGCATACGAAGCCCATTTGACGAAGTAAATATATGGTCAGAATCAGGAAGATGAGACAGACGCAATGGTGTTGGTTTTGTTAGATTTCGAGCACTTTTATTTTTGAGCCTTTTTTAGCCCTGTCAGGATCCTCAATCCGCTTATGGATAACACCTCCCCACTAAAAGACCTTTTTGTCCCCAAAAGGTTACTGAACAGTCAACAAGCTCGGGATAGGCCACCCGGCTTGTCCTCTATCTCTGAACTCTGTCCTGTGCACCTGTCTCATCAAGATCAACTGTAACACAATCATGACAACTGGCAGTATATTGTTAGCCATTTGAACCCTGTCACATCTTACAGAAGCCACTATCATCCATGTAGCAAAATTACTAATGATAGCATCAAAAAGACGACTGTAAATGAGATGATATACTTGAAATATTTGCACGACATGAGCTTATCTTGAAGCAACTTATGATTGATTTTCCATTCAACAATCATTTCTTGTTCTTTCTTAAGATCGATTACTTCATTTGAAACAATTGATATTGATATTGATTCTTTGTCATGTAGAATATTACCTTACGATCATATAAATATGGACTACCTAAGACCATTCCACATTCTCTTAACGACACTACATCACATGTTACTTCGTCCACAAACTTAGATGAAATTACAAATTTGATTGTGCATTGCTTTGTTATGTGCATTTGATGATGATTGCTTATCCATTTAAGTGTGTAAGGCTTATGATGAGTTTGTGTTTTTAACCCCAATTGCTTAACCAATTCTTCTGATATTAGATTAGATTGAGATCCACTGTCGATTAATGTGTCTATCTTAGTGTGTCACGTGATTACCCTTATATGAAACAAATTGCTTCTACAATCAATGTCTTCACCAATTTTACTTGTCATACCAACCAATGAGATCTTTGATTCATCACCTGAATCCGATCCCAAGTATGTGGGTTTTGTTGTCGTTTCCACTGTTTGCATTCCCTTCTTTTCCTTGAACCACTTTGGCCTCTTCTCAGGATGCAACTGCCAACATTTGCCCTCATCATGTCCCTCTTTCTTGCAATGCTTGCAAGAGGGATTTCCTTCCTTCCTCGTCACTGTATTTGAATTCTTGCCATGCCTTTAACTCTTGTCCTCTTTCCTTGAAGATGATGATTCCCCTGACACACCTGCTTTCCCTGCTTCAATATAAGTAGCTTGAACAGAAACCTCATCAAGGTTAGTGGGTCCAAAAATGAAAACATTGTTTCTAATATGCGTAGGTAAAACTCCTATATACTTCATAAGAGTTTCTTGTGTTTGTAAAGGGATATCTAACATTAATGCCATTTTTCTAAATCCATCGGTGTATTCTTGCACTGTTTGTCCTTTTCTTAGTTTTAAAGATTTCCATTCAATTAATGATTTTTCTTTATAACCCAAAGGATAGAATTGTTTCCTAAGTGCAGAAATGAAACTCTTCCATGATGGAAATACCT
>ML791599.1:15168-30551 GCA_009831015.1 Picea engelmannii
AGATTAAGATTTAATATCATTGGATTAGAACACAAAAAACCAAATTAGGTTGAGACTAAAACAAAAGAGGATAAAACAAATACCACACCATACACACAATGAAAACAAGATGTACCTTGGGATACCTAATATAGGAAAACCTATTTATAAGGTGAGGACTATGCCTTGCTCATTTCTTCTTAGTTTTGAAATGTAGATACAAAGAAATGTGAACTCACTATGGATTTACCATGGATATTGTGACCTATATGGTTGCTAGAGGGTCTTTTTCTTCTTGTGTTCTACTCCATATCCCAAACCCTTTCTCTTGTCAACTATAAAACAATGAATTAATATAAAAATGAATGAAATTCTTAGAAATCCAATAATTAACATGTCCTAATAGCCATCTATGATTAGGGTTATATTTTTGCATGCCTCAATTCTCTATTACGGTTAGGGTTTTAGAGCCTATAGAATTTTCTTGAAAGTCCATATGTGACTAGATCAACATGTGTGAGTAATGGGAAATGACATGGCATCCACTTGGCAACATACTGGTCACAAGATATGTCAACTTTCAAGAGGCATAACTTCCTCATTGTAACATCCCACTCTTGCAAGCACATGTTATTAACTTATTCTTTAGGACACTTACGTGCAAGTGATCCGGTTTGAGTATAAGGTTCTTTGTTTCTCTTATGGGTTTCTATGATGATGTCGATGGATTATGATTTATCTTGCTTTGATATCTATGTTTTGACATATGCTATTAATGAGTTTCCCCTGAGTGTGCAGGACACTTGATAGCTTGAGGATGTCCATGGAATCAATGGACCTCCTGGGACTCTGGATTGAGTCAAAGAGTGGATTGTATTGGTTTGAGTATTTCATTTATGCATATGTGACATATGGTCAATTATATTATGATTTTGTTTATAAATCATTGAAAGTGTTTCGTTGATGGATTGAGGCTGACGATTTCTTGTTAATTTGACTCACATAAGGAGTAAATGGTCCATGCACATAGACCTGTTATCGAGGGAGAGGTGTGGTAGAAACCTTGTCACAGCCTACTCGCGCTCCCAACGTGGCTCGAATTGAAGGTTAACGATTACCTATTTCAAGTGATCCATGATGTCATGAGGGCATATTGAGATAGTCACTCATGAAGATTATAAGGGGTGCACAATAAGGCAATGTCCTTATTCCTTAGATTCCCTTAGTCTCTCAAAAGGTCTTCTGAATGGTGTATTGATTCTAAGGGTTGGACAACTACCAAAACTAGTAAAAGGCGAGTGGCACCCTTGGAACACATGGTGCATCTTGAAGGAAACGTCGCATAATTAAAATTTGAATCAAAGGTGAGTGGCACCCTTGGAGCACGAAGTGTGTCTTGAAGGGCACGCCGTGGTATTAAAAAGGTGAGTCAATGAATCTAGGTGGCCTAGAAAACTTTCAGTGAATGTTAAACCTATAAAATCTTGAGCACTTTCGAATTAATTAATTAAAGACTGAATTTATTAATCATAATCCCTAATGGTATAATATTTTGTAAATAAAATTAACTAAGGCTAATTCTAAGTTAACGAGAGGAACAAAACTAAATTACAAATTAGATGAAATAAGAAAAAGGTAAACCAACTTAAGAGATTAAGAGAGATAAAATAAATCTAAAAAATTTAATACAATACACATGTATGCATAAAATACCAAATTAGAAATTAAAATAAGAAAGGAATAAAGCGTACAAGAATGTGTAAGCATAGAAAGGTATCTAGAGTCTAGTGTAACTAGAGAACATTCCTATTTTAACTCAACTTGGTTTTAGAAAGGCGTCAATCATAAATTGGAAATAAAGGGAATAAAGGGACAACTAGGAGTGATTTTAGAAGAGCTTTAAGGATGGGTGATGGAAATTGACTTTTAATTAAATTAAATTGTGGATTTATTGGTGCAAATAAGGGAACGGGTGACAAGTATATGGGGGGAATAATTATTAAATTTTATAAAAATAAATTAAATGTGCAAATGAAAAGTTGTCACTAAGGAAATTCTATAAGACAAATGGCTGAGTGGAGGAATGAAACACACGGGTTATGAGTAAGGTTATGTTACATAAATTCTAACTGGTTTTACTTGTGAGAGTTGGGATACCTAGATTGAGAGAGAGAGTGGTGGCTCTACCTTGTGAGGCGAGATGGGAGCTAGAGGATTTCAGTTGTGTGTGTGTGGCCCCTTTGCGGCTTGAGAGGCTAAGGGGGAAGAAGAGTACCCCTAGAATTGGTTGGGTGGTACCGGTGAAGTCTCAATGGTTAGAAAGCAGTCGAGGGAAGGGACGCATGTCGCCAAGGACCATCATCAAGCCCATCATATTTTCACCTATTTGGTTACTATATTTACCATTGTTGTTAGTTAATCAACTCCTTTTAAATCCAAAATTTATTTTATGGGTATTGAATCGATTGAGAAATGACTATATTACATTGGGTGACTCATAAATATGTATGATCTTGGAACAATTGACTAAATGGCGAATAAGTTGATTATGCGACTGGAGAATGCTTTATATTTCATGCACATAGGATACTAAAATTCTTCTACATTTTAGTTCAGGATAAGTTTTAAATTTATAGCTTGCTCTCCCCTTGTTATATCGCCATCCTGGAAGTTTTTATTTTCTTCTTGGTCCTTTTATTTCTTCTATCCTCGATTGGTGGTTTCCCAAGGGTTATCTTCGTGTTTCCTAAAAATATTACCCTCTTCGTTTTCTTTATAATGCGCCCAACATAGTAACCATTCTTTACTTTGCATTTTCTTCCTTTTCTCAACGAAAATTGTTTTAATCTAATAGTTTTTTGGGAGTGGATCTACTCCGCATTTTCTTCTTTTGCTTAGCAAAGGTTTTTTTTAATCTATGCATTGTTGGGAGTGCATCTACTCTACGTTTTTCTCCTTTGCTCAGCGAAAATTCATTTTACATGATTCTCTGTGTTTTGGTAGTTATAAACCCTACGTATTAACCCATTACTCAACAAGTTCTATCCTTATTTTCTCTGTGAAATTTTCATGATTTAAGGATGCTCGAGTGTCTGAGGAACGGGGAGCTCTGTGTTTTCCTTTAAAGTCTCTGTGGTTCTCCCTTTTAATTCCTTGCGAATTTCCCTTCAAGGACTCTGTGATTCTCCCTTCAAAGTCCATGTGAAGTTCCCTTCAAAGACTCTGTGTTTTTCTCTTTAAATACACTGCAATTTTTCCCTTTAAAGTCTTTGCGGGTTCACCCTTCTCTCAGTGATTTGTAAAGGTGAGTATCCTTGCGTTTTTTCTCAGTGAAATTGCATCTTTACTCTCTGCATTTTTGGGAGACAAAAACTCTATGCCTTCAACATTTGGCCCAATGAAATTGCATCTTGATTCTCTTCATTTTTGGGAGCCACATGCACTATGCCTTCACCTTTCTGCCCAACGAAGTTACATCAATATGCTCTGCGTTTTTCCTTTTATAGCCTCAACAAATTTTAAACAATGGATACCACCTGCGATTTTGTTTTCCCTCCGTTCTTTTAACCAATGGATACCACCTACGCTTTTTTTTCCCCCCAACATTTGCTTGTTCTTGTGCCCAACATGGTATCCGATCTTTTTCCTGGCATTCATTTATAATTATCAATCTACACTGTATGAAATTTATCCAATATAGTAAACATAGAAATAATAATACTACTGAATCCAGATTTGCATACTATTTATTCTTATGAATCTATATCTATTATAGATTCATCTGATATATTGTGAATATATTAAATTCTTCCTAGAAAAACAATTGAATTGATACGTGCAATTGGAGGCAATGCCCAATAGATTTCTTCTTCGTCACGATGAATCTACTTTTTCTGTTTTTATATAGAAAATAAAATTTTTGGTTGTATTTGTTCTTTATACAACTTACATAAATAATACATAGATTTCTTCTTGGTCAGGTTGAATCTATGTTAATAATGTTTTAAATTCTATATAAATAATTATGTTAGATCCTTAAAATAACGAGTGTCAATGCATTGACTGATGTCCTTGCTGAAAAGTGGTTCTCAACCTTATGAGCATAAAATTTTATTCTCATACCTTCCTTACTTATCCTTGCACTTGTTTGTTGATTTTGTCTGAGTTTAAGTTATTTTATTTTACTGGATCATGATAAACTGAGGGTTGATTAATGGATAGTTATCTTTGTAGTGCCTTCAAATAATGGCGATGCATGATTATATTAGTAATTAAATCTACTTGTGTGCCTTGGATAAGGTTGATGTGTGATTGCCTTGTAAGGTTGATGTGTGATTTCCTTGAAATTATTCTTTTGCGCCCTGAATTTAATGTGATTAGATTACCTTGCGTGTGGAAATAAATGGATGAGTAACTAGATTCTTGCACCCTAAATTTAATAGATTGACTTCTTTTTCACCTTAAATTTAATTAATAATTATTTTGCGCCATGATGTAAAAGCAATATATGAATGGCCATGTGTGTAGTTTACTTCTTGCGTCACGAAAAATGTTAATGTATAAATGATTGAGCGTTGGTTTTCCTTGCACCATGGATGATGCTGATGATTAACTAATTAGATTTCTTGTGCTATGGACTAATTATGATGCCTAAATTATTACGCTTTATATTACTCGCACACATTCTAACAATGCTTATGTATGATTTCCTAAGTGCTTAGATTAATTGTGTGCATTCAATATTTAGATTTTTTTAATTCAATATTTAGATCGCATGTGCACCTTGGAATAATGTTGATTTATGGTTGAATTCAGTAATTGATTAATTGAGCACCTTGAAGTAAAGTATATGTCTTCTTTTGTGCCTTGAAAATAAAATAAAATTGATTACATTGTGCCTTAACTTATGTTGTTGTATGATTGATTTAGTAATTAAATTCTCTTGCACCTTGGAATTTATGTGATGTGTGATTGGTTATTACAACACTATTGTTCAATTGATCATCGTTGATGTTGTTGATTTATCTAGTTGGTTTTTGGACTTGATTGTGTTAGTGGGATGTAGACACCTCCTTTTCTTTAGAATATTCACTAGCCCTGAGACCTTAAATGGTCAAATACATCTGACGAATCCTGGGCTTGAGCGTTGCTTATGTGTCTTGGAGGTCCTAACCTTGCAGGGTAGGTTGGGTGGGTAGTTTGTCTATTTTATATTTATGTGATGAGTTTATCTTGCATCGCCATTTATGATACTTGTTGATTTTGTGTCGTTATCTAATGCGACGATGTGTTAATTATGTGTCATTACTAATTATGATTGATGCATTGGATTATGATGATGAGTCGCTTTTAATGCTTTTACTTATGATGTCGTAGATTATGCGCTGCTATGAATTTTATTGATGATGTTAATTTCATAATGCTTTATTTTTTTTTTTACCTTTGTGCTTCTCTTTCCTAGTCATAACAGAGGGGTTATTCACTCATACAAGCTATGATTGAAGTGATCATTGCATTGTTGGAAAGTTCTCAATGTGTACAATGGTGTTAAGAGGCTACAAAGATTGTTCACATAGTTTTGACCCCCAAAATGGTGGTTTAATGCCTCAAACATGGTTTGAAAGTTTGAGGTAAAACCCCAAATCACCAAAACAAGGCTTACCCCTAAAAGGGGCCCCACAATCCTTTTTATCCAATCTTCCCATCTAGAAAGTACCAAAATAGGTGACAAATTATATAGTGTCCCATTCCAGTTCACCTTGTTCCTCTAATAAGAACCTTTTCTGAACTCTTTCTACTTTCTTCCAAAATTCTTTAGAAATTCCTAAAGCTCAAATGAGACAACCATATATAATTATTGTTTTCACTAATTTTCTAAAGAGGAACATCCTCAATTTCCAACTCCATAGTTCGTTTTTTCATTTATTTTTCATAGAATAGAAGGCCTTCATGCCCCCTATTCATTGCTTCTCCTCACAATAGTTATAATTCAATCTATAATAAAATTAAAGGCCCAAGTACTTGTAAGAAAAAAATTACCTTGACAAATTTTTCACCATTAAATTTGATGACTCTATCCTTATTGGAAGTACCTATTACCATTACCCCTTTTTCTACATTAACTTTCATTTCAAAATAACTGACAAATTTTTTTAGGGAATCAAGATGTCTTTGGACACAATTTTTTGCTCTGTCAAAAACACAGCATCGTCTACATAAGTCAATAACAACAAAGGATAGTTTTATATATGCGTATTCTTTGTCCACCATTATTCTTGATCCAATTTTTAAAGTAATATATAAATGTGGAAATTAATATTGGAGAGAGGGGACATCCTTGTTTCACCCCGAACTTACTATTGATTTTGAATTTCCTTCTTCCAATTTTAGCATTTATCACTCACCCCAATTTTGTAATAAAAATGAAAAACAGGTTCTCTCCACTTAGGATGAATTCCTACTTTTCTCCATGCTTGCCCAATGTTTTATTCAAGGCATTGTATCGATATCTTTATCAAAATCAACAAATCAAAGACAAATACTATTACCTTTCTCTTGTGCTTTCTCAACAAAAACTCTAAGAGTTACTAGCTGGTTAATGGTTGAATGCTTATGTTGAAACCAAACCTGAAAAGGATCCCTAACATTGTTTTCTTCTTTCCATTTTCTTATTTTCTTGTCTCTAATGGTGCCAAATAGCTTGGAAAAGAGGCAACTGACCATGATGGTTTTATAATCTCTTACATTATTTATATCACCGCCTTTATGAATAGGTATCATTTTTCCAACCTTTGAGTTGCTTATGAAAATCATTTATAGTTTTTGCAAGAAGAACAATATCATAAATGTAAATAGGACAACAATGATCTTGACTCCTCTTCTAAGATTTGTTCAATTATATATNGGGAGAATATATCTATAATAAAAAAAATTGGTTTTCTTAGCCAGCTAGATACTCAAGAGAGAATCAGGGGAAAATATCTATAATATTTTACCACAATATTTTCACACTAGTTCCTAAGACCTTTCTCCATTGTACTTCTAAACCCATATTTTAAACTTACTAGAGATTCTATTTCCCATCAAACTTGTTTGAAATAGGAGCACCCCATTACCAAATGAAGCTTGGCCTCATCAAAACAATTATAGAGGGAGCACTTCCTTGGCCTCCATCTATTTATTTTTTGAAGGTTATCCCACGTTAGTGCTTTATTATTTAAGAGGAGGCATATAACGTTTTTATTTTTATTTTGCAGGGAAATTGAATTTCTAGACACCCCTCAACCACCAAACAATATTTCTCTTCTCACCTCCTTTGCTTAAGGAAAGATAAAACTCCTTTGGAGTATAAACCTCTAAAGGATATTTATCCTATATCAATGGATATTCTTTCTCTTGAAGTCTTACATGGCTTAACTTCAACCAAGCAATAAAGGAACACTAGACTTGTGCCTCTTCGCCTCTAGAACCTAGATAATTAGCTAATCGCCACTCTTGACCCCATATATTTGTTAAAAATGGATTAAAAGTGTTCTCCCACAGCATTACCTTTGTTCCAGCACCAACTTTCCAAACTAAACTCTCAACAACTAAGGGAAAATCCAATACAACAAATTTCCACATAACTGAAACATTATGTAATTTTTTTTTGGTCTTCGGATCTAGTCCTCTATAGAATTAGGAGCAATGTACTTTTGATGAAAAACTCAAACCCATAAGCCCTCCCCTTTCGTTAGTATCCAAATTCTTTTGACTACCAAATCTTTTGAAAAGATGAAAATACTTCTGAGACCTTACCCTCCTAAACATTTTGGAATTGCTAATCTTTCCCAATTTACACATGGAATGCCCTTCTTTTCAAAATATCCCAACCAAAGATGATTCTCTATATATTTCCTAAAATCCCTTTTGGAATCCAAGAAATGATAATCCAACAAAATAGGATAACCTCCCAAACAACCTTGAGTAGAACCAAGCTCGTACCCCTAGATAGCCATCAATGACACCATGTAAATATTCTCTTTTCAAATTATGCTAACAAACAATCCCAATCCTTCTTGAGATATGCATTATGTTTTAAGTAGAATCCCAAGTATTTCAGTCATTCATCCATCTCAACTTACTTGAAAGGAAACAAATTAAAAAATTATATCAAGTCTTCATCCTCAATCCCTATGGTTGTAGCCAAGGCTTTAGTATTGCCTTGAATAAATCAAATTTTTTATTGTCTCGTTATAAAATATAAAAATATTAATTTTTTTTTAGAAATATAATTAAATCATGGATAAAAGGGTTTGGTGAAAGCTTAAATTGTCATAAAGGGATAAAAAATCAAGGCACAATTTAAATTTAAGTCCAAATCATAGGATGATCGATGCCTAGATTCAATGGCTGGAAGGAAGAGATGATCGAGAATAATATCAAATTTTTAAATAAGTAGAATTTTATTTGAAATTATAATTTTATTTGAATGATAAAATTTCAATCAATATTTTATATTTAATTTAAAATGATTTATGTAATTAAAATTTCCAAAAAACTAAACAACATAAAATTTTACTTTATTTATTTTTTAAAATTTATCTACTTAATAATTTATTTTATTAAAAAATCAAATATCTTATCTACTCTTTATAAATTCTTAAATAATTTTTTTAAATAAAAGGATATAAATTTTTTAAATAAAAAGATATATAGTTTTGCTTGATTAATAAAAAAATTCTATAATAATACTGATCCTACATTTTTATTTAAAAAAATTTAGTTAAGCCATTTAAACCAACGTCCACAAAATTTTGTTTAGTAAAAAAAATAAATCAACAAAATAGACTAAATTTATTCAGTAAACTTCGACTACTTAATCTATTGAATCAACAGAAGCAAAAGAAACAACTGGATCTGGGTAAATATTGAAATGACACAGATTTATGAGGGTGCATAATCTCATCAGGTGACACGTTTTTTTTTGTTTTTTTTTTAACCTTTAATAGTGATCATATTTCATCTTCAATGGTGCACATAGCAGTTTACAAAAACTTTAAATGTAAGGTTTATCTTTTATGTTTTGTAATTAAGTGTTTAATATTTACCTACTTACTATGTAGCTACAGAATTTTAAATGTAATATTTACATTTAATGTTTTATAGTTAAGTGTTTAGTATTTACCTACTTACTATGTAGCTACTTATCATGTAGTTGCATAGTTTTAGTTAATACTTAATACTTTGTAGTTGAGTGTTTAGTATTTACCTATTTAATTCTTAATACTTTGTAGTTGCATAGTTGCATAGTTGTAGTTAATACTTAATACTTTGTAGTTGAGTGTTTAGTATTTACCTACTTATTATGGTGTCTTTTTTAGTCATCCTTATCTTGAGTTACCATCAAACCCATTCCATCATCATCCTTATCATTTTGTAGTTGAGTGCTTAGTATTTACCTACTTACTATACTGCCTCCTTTAGTCATCCTTATCTTGAGTTACCATCAAACCCATTTCATCATCATCCTTATCACTTTGTAGTTAAGTGCTTAGTATTTACCTACTTAGTATACTGCCTCTTTTAGTCATTCTTATCTTGAGTTACCATCAAACCCATTCCATCATCATCCTTATCACTTTGTAGTTGAGTGCTTAGTATTTACCTACTTACTAGATACTACCTCATTTAGTCATCCTTATCTTCAATTACCATCAAACCCATTCCATCATCATCCTTATCACTTTGTAGTTGAGTGCTTAGTATTTACCTACTTACTATACTACCTCATTTAGTCATCTTTATCTTGAGTTACCATCAAACCCATTTCATCATCATCCTTATCACTTTGTAGTTGAGTTCTTAGTATCTACCTACTTACTATACTACCTCATTTAGTCATGCTTATCTTGAGTTAGCATCAAACCCATTTCATCATCATCCTTATCACTTTATAGTTGAGTGCTTAGTATTTACCTACTTTTATACTGTCTCCTTTAGTCATCCTTATCTTGAGTTACCATGAAACTCATTCCATCATCATCCTTATCACTTTGTAGTTGAGTGTTTAGTATTTACCTACTTAGTCTACTGCCTCCTTTAGTGATCCTTATCTTGAGTTGCCATCAAACCCATTCCATCATCATCCTTATCTAGAGTTATCACCAAACCCATACTATCATCTAATTTAATGTGCAGAAACTTGTCTTATCCACCCTTCACAAATTCTGATAACAACATTGATATGGGATATCGTCAAACCCATCCTATTATTTGTTTGAATGGGAAAAAACTTGTTTTATCCACCCTTAATAAATCATGCTAACAACATTGATATGGGCTAAGGTAAAAATCCATCCTATCATCTATTTTAATGAGTAGAAACTTGTATAGTCCACCTTTCATAAACTATGCTAACAATATTGATTTGAGCTACCATCAAACCCATCATATCATCTATTTTATGGGCAGAAACTTGTCTTAACCAACCTTAAAAAATTGTGCTACCAACATTGATATAAGCTACTGTCAAACCCATTCTATCATTTGTTTTAATGACCAAAAACTTGTCTTATCTATCATCAAACCCATCCTATCTATTTAATGGGCAGAAAGTTGTCTTATCAACAACAACAAAAAAATTGAAATCAACAAAACAAATTAAATTTATTCAGTAAACTTGGACTACTTAATCGATTGAATACATAAGAAAAAGAAACAACTGGATCTGGGTAAATAATCATTGATGCTGGTGGATAGTAACTTATGTTAGGTAACCTGGATAGTAACTTGTTTATTCACGTCTCTACCCTATCATGAGAAGTCATAAAATCAAACCCGTCCTCTCAAAGTCCTCAAATATTTTCTTGTCTTAGACATCCTTACCTTGGGACATAAGACAATACTACATTGCAATCATAAAAATTAACTTTATTTACTTATTAATTTATTCCAACAAATAAAAAAAAAAATCCAGTGTTTATCTTAGCTGGGGCGCTTGCCTCATCTTCTGCTGTGGCCATTGTCTCATCTCTCCTCGTCTTAGTCGTCCCTGTCGTGGCCATTCAATCAATTCATGCTACAATTTTTGTGGAAGTTTCTCAATCCAAGGATTGGCAAGAAGTTGGAGCGTTTAGTGTTGTATGATTTTAATTTAAAATCTGTATATAATAAAAGAAAAGATTAGGGTAGATTTATTTTAATTCCATATTTATCATGTTTTTTTAGAGAGATTAAATTTTTCTAGATGTATTTTTTTTTTAAATACAAAATTTAAAGAAATGTTTATATATTAAAAGATTTGATACTTCTAAACACATGATAGATCTAAACTAAATCTTTATATATATATATATATATATATATATATATATATATATATTCTATGTGTCAACTTCATGTTGAGCATTCAAGGAATTGCACATTTCCTTCATACTCAGCGCATCATTCAATGAAACATCTCCTTAGTAAGATTTTTCTTACTTCCATTTACTCTCTTTCTATATAAAGTTGATATAAAATTATTTTACTTAAAAGTGAATCTTGATAGAAAATTATTTTACCAAAGTTGGATGTTAAAATAGGTGGACATAGAAATATTTTATTTATGGTACACATTGAAATAATTTTCTTCTTAGAGCATTAAAGGATTTGTACATTAGTAAGTAGAAAGAACCTATTAATGAAATTTTTACTTTCAATCACTCTATTTCTTTCTCTATATATAGAGTTGATATAGATATTGAAATAAATTTTTGTTATTAATATTTTTTTTAAATGTCATGTGTTAACTCCATGTTAAACAACATTTCAAAAATAACTCCCTAAAACATTTCAAACTCCATATAAAATTCAACCATACAAACATAAAATTTAAATTTGTTGTGTGTAAAAGGAAAAGTATGAACTTGTTGTGCCGAAAACAATTGACATTCAAACTTAAATTAACATACCCACTTAACACTGAGCAACATTTCAAAAATAACTTCTTAAAACATTTCAAACTCCATATAAAATTCAACCATACAAACATAAAATCTAAATTTGTTGTGTGTAAAAAGAGTGATAAAAAGGATGGATGGAATCTTCTAAATCTTGAAAAAAATCAGATAAAAAAATATCCAATATTCAAAATCTTGATTGAAAAAGAAAATAAAAGAGAAACTGAGATTTGAGAGATAATTAAACTCATCAAGAATTTCAATCTCAATTTTGAGTAATTTTATCTTCATTTCCAGTTTTTTTTTATATTTTAAGTTAAGATAGTTGATTTTTATTGGAAAAATCCCAAAATTATTTATATTTACAAATAAGTTTTATACACTTTTAAACAAATTTACAATATCCATAACTTTATGTCATGAAAGTATTAAAAAATAAAAAATATATGAAAAGACAAAACAAATAAAAATAAGTCTTTAAATTTTAACATTAGAATCTCCATGTTCAATCACCATTGAACTTAAATTTTATCTTTATGCTCCTATCTGTCGAAGGAGATACAGGGAAAACATAAATGGATTATGCTCCTATCTGTCGAAGGAGATACAGGGAAAACATAAATGGATTGATCTCCTAGTATCAATCTTAATATGTTATTTCAAATTTCAGCAAAATTTTTCATTGATCAAATTCTCACTAAATAAATAATTAGATCACTATACCAATTTTGCAGTTCAAATTAAATTTTATATTTATGCTCCTATCTGTCGAAGGAGATACAGGGAAAACATAAATGGATTGGTCTCCTAGTATCAATCTTAATATGTTATTTCAAATTTCAACAAAATTTTTCATTGATCAAATTCTCACTAAATAAATAATTAGATCACTATACCAATTTTGCAGTTCAAATTAACTTTGAAGGAATAGGTGTTGCATTTAGCATCGCATTGTTGCTATCCTAAAAAGAGAATGAATTGGTGTTTTACCTATGTTGGGCCACGTTGTTTAGCCTCCTAACACGAGAAGATTAGAATTATATCTATATTATACTCACTTATTTATTACGTGGAGAAAACCTAGATATTGCCATTAGCTACATTGAGACATTAGTGTTCTAATTTATAATAGAAGGATGAAGAGTTTTTTAAATACTCCATAGTTCACACTTGAAATATTTGGGATGACTTGGTACTCTTAGTTATCGGCACTACACCACTTTCCAATAACAATGTGACATTATATATTTAATTACATTATAAATTATTTATTTTTAAATTAAATTAATGATATTTTGAAAATTATGTTAATAATAAAAAATATATTTTCACAAATTAACAATAAATTAATAATTTAACATGATAGAAATATAAAAATTTCAACCCGACTTAAGCAAAATGACTATGACAAACATTTTGTTCGTCAAATTCTAATCGTGACTCTAACTCAAAACATAACAAGAAGCTCACTCCAAATCAAAATGTAACAAGAGCGCAACTATCCCAAAGAAAAGGTGAAGCCCATCTTGTGGAACTCATCTTAGTCATCCTTGCATGGGCAAGATGTCATTACAATACTCCCTTACTTGTCTTACTTAGTCATGTGTAGGATATGCATGATCATCCTATTGATGACCTCAGATTGGCCATCCATTTGGGGGTTGAAGGTAGTGTATTTGGTGAGCTTGGTGTCCATTTGTGACTAGAGGCTTGACGAAAATGTGTTGAGGAATCAGTTGTCCCGATCTGTGACGATGGTTTGTGGTATCCCAAAATGTTCCCATAGTCGTTCGAAGAAGAGCTTGGTAGTGGCCTCCATTGCAATGCTTTTCTTCCAAGCGTCCAGAATCACCATCTTGGAAAATCGATCAACAACCAAAAAAACACAGCCATTTCCCTTCTTGGATGAAGGAAAGCCTAATATGTAGTCCATCGATATGGATTCCTAAGGCATATTGGGAGTAGGAAGAGGATTGTACATTCCTTGTTTCTTAGTAGTCGGTTTAGCAATGGCATAGGCTGTGTAGGACCTGATATACTTGTTGACATCATGTTGAAGTTTTAACCAATATAATTATTGTTGCAACATTGCCATTGTCTTTTCTTTGTCGAAGTGTCCTACCACCCAACTGTAGTGAGCTTCCCAAATAAGCTTTGCTCGCTCTCTTGATGGTGTAACATCTCTCTCTTGAGCACATTGAGTGAACTTATTCTTTGAGGACACTTGCTCGCAAGTGATCCGGATTACTATACTATTAAACTTTTGATTTGGATTATGAGGCGTTATGGGTTGATGACATGTTGTTTTGCTGCCTTGACATAGACAGGTGCTATTGACTCGGTTTTACTAAGTGTGCAAGATTTTGGACCTCGAGGATGCAGAGGCATCGATGGAACCCCTTGGAGTCTGGATCGAGTCAGGTAGTGAAATATTGGGGTTTGATTGTTTTATATGTGATATTAGTGCATCTGATTAGCTGATATGATTATGGATATATTTATGACATGACTTGTTGATGATGCAGGCTGATGATAGCTTGTTGACTAGAATCACATGTGGAGTAGAGGGGTCACGCAAGACTACTAGAGATGTTGCGGGGGAGGTGTGGACAACAACCCTGCCACAGCCTACTAGCACTCCCGTCGTGGCTTGAACTATAGGTTAATGATTACCTATTTCGAGAGAACCCATGATGTCGTGAGGGAAAACTATGACAGTTTCTCATGATGCTTCTAAGGGGCGCGCAATAACGCAGGGGCCTTATTCGTTAGAGGCCCTTAGTCTTCCACAAGATCACCTAGCGGAGTATTGACTCCAGGGGTTTTCTATGTCTACCAATTCAATCAAAAGGCGAGTGGCACCCTTGAAGCACGTGCTACATCCTGAAGGGCATGTCGCACAAGAAAAATGGAAAGAAGTGAGTGGCACCCTTTGAGCACGTGGTGCGTCCTAAAGGGCACATCACACATGAGAAACAAAAAGAGGTGAGTGGCATCCTTGTAACACCTAGTACATCCTGAAGGGCACGTCGTGTTGTTATTTAATAATTGGATAAACCTAGATGGATTTAGGATGAATAACGTGTTAAGGAAGATTTAAAACTTTTCCCCTAATAAACTATCGCCCAGCCTAGGAAATTAAACTCTAGGTCTAAATTATACTGGTGGTAAACTTTTATCTATCTATATATATATATATATATATAGATAGATAGATACATAGATAGATAGATAGATAGATAATAATGATAATCTTCATTGATCTTCTGACAAAAAGGGGGTATGCAATTAAATTGATTTATAAAAATATTTTGGGATAAAATTTTAAAAGGGGAAATATTTTTTTTTTGACAATAACGTTTAGAAGGTTTATATTAGCGGTGGCAAAGCCACAAATCTGTTACAAAGGGCAGGGCTGCACAAAGCCTCTGCCTGCAAAACTGGATTACAACTTCCAGGAGAAACCTGGCTTACAAACCAACT
>ML791599.1:36428-82330 GCA_009831015.1 Picea engelmannii
CGAGCAGGCTGTGATCAACTTGTGAAAGGTCGCAGAGGGGGAGGGAGGGGGCGGCGGCTCCCCTCCGTCCTGGTTTGCCATTTCGGCCGAACCCTGAACCTCCAAAACCCTACTTGCTATCTCCACCCGCGATTTTCCTTTGCCGTACAACCAAAAGGTGAGTGGGCTTGGCCCGGAAACGGTTAAACTCTCACGGCGAGCCACGCCCTCGCTCGGGATTGAGCACATGACCTGTCCGTCTTAACGAGAGCGACCTTACCACTACGCCGCCTCCACTGACCTTAAAAGGGGAAATAATTGTTTTACTATATTATGCTAATTAAAAATTTATTCATTAAAAGGAAAAAGGTAAAAAGGGTAAGTTTCTGCACATGCCTTTTGAGTTTAAATAAAAAGGGGAAAGAGGGAAATCTAAAATAATTAGGAAACTAGGAAAAAGCAAGAAACATAAAAATAAAGGGGAAACACAAGGGAAAAAGAAAATAGTCTAACTTAGTAAGGTATCTAGCATTTAAGAACTTTCTAATTTAAACTCAACTAGTAAATTAATAAGGGGGAAAGTCATTAAAACTTGTAAGGGGATATGGGGACACCTAGGAGCGATTCTAGGAGTGCCTTTAGGTGAGTGAGGGAAATAAGGGTAATTAATTAATTAATGAAATTAATTTTTGGAAGAATGAAGGGGATGTGTGACACATGTACGGAGAGGATTTTTATGAATTAAATTATTAAACATTAAATTAAATGGGATTTTGGGAAAGTAAAGGACTTCAAAACTCTATATAATGGAGGGAGGAGAAGGATGATGGATCTCTTCTGTTTGCATAACGTTACGCTACATAAATCTATACTTGACTAACTTAGCTTGTGGGAGTTGGGATACCCATCTTGGTGAGGAGTGGTAGCTCGACCTTGCGAGGCAAGTTGGGAGCTAGTTGATTCTCTGGTTAGTGTGTGTGGCCCCTTTGTGGCTCATGGGGCTAAGGGGGAAGAAGAGCACCCCTAGCGTTGGTTGGGAGGTACCAGTGGAGTCTCAACGGTCGTCAAGTGGGAATTGCACGAAGCGCGTGGGACATCAACTCAGAGCTGAGGATTGGGCAACGATACACTTCCTTTATTTTTGCATGGTAGATGCGTAATAACGCAGACGCATGAAAAAAATTAAAACACAGACAACAATAAGAGAAACAAAAATATCCATGGGAAAAGTCATTGAAATGATCGTAGATCTTCTATCATCCAAAACGCAGAGAAAGTCCAAGGTTAAGCCCTTAAGGCATGAGAAAAAAAACAAGCGTAGAGATAAACCAACAAGGACACAAAAAAATCCATACACGGAGGTACTTTTTGCTAGAAGACGCAAGACAAACAATCATCCAAGGACAAACAACATAGGTAGACGACTGTCAAGAATATCCTTCACTCATCATCCATGCACAAAAAAGCAGGGCCTTGAGATCCATAGGTCTATTAACGCCGAAATGACGACCGTAGATCAGGATCCTAGTCGACTGCTTAGGCATGGACTGGTGAGCTAGGGACGAAGGAAAAAATAAACAACAATCACCACAATCAATCAAGCACAAGATGATCAAGACATGCAGAACTAAAAGAATAAATAATACTAACAATCTTCCACGCAAAAATAAAGTAAGCGTACCATTCCCCAATCGCCCGCTCTGAGTTGATGTCCCACGCGCTCCGTGCAGTTTCCGCTTGCTGACCGATGAGACTTCACCGGTACCTCCCAACCGACTCTAGGGGTACTCTTCTTCCCCCTTATCCCCCCGAGCTACAAAGGGGCCACACACACTAACCAGAGAATCATCTAGCTTCCAGCTCGCCTCGCAAGGTCGAGCTACCACTCCTCACTGAGCTGGGTATCCCAACTCCCACAAGATAAGTCAGTCAAGTATATATTTCTGCAGTGTAATGTTACATAAGCACAGGAGATCCTTCATCCTTCTCCTCCCTCCATTATATAGAGTTTCGAAGTCCTTTACTTTCCCAAAATCCCATTTAATTTAAAGTTTAATAATTTAATTCATAAAAATTATCACTGTACATGTGTCACCCATCCCCTTCATTCCTCCAAAAATTAATTTCATTAATTAATTAATTACCCTTATTTCCCTCACCCACCTAAAGTCATTCCTAGAATCGCTCCTAGGTGTCCCCATATTCCCTTACAAGTTTTAATGACTTTCCCCCTTATTAGTTTACTAGTTGAGTTTAATTTAGAAAGTTATTTAATGCTAGATACCTTACTAAGTTAGACACTCTACTTTTTCCTTGTGTTTCCCCTTTCTTTTTATGTTTCCCACTTTTTCCTAGTTTCCTAATTATTTTAGATTTCCCTCTTTACCCTTTTTATTTAAACTCAAAAAGGCATTTGCAGAACTTACCCCTTTTCCCTTTTTTCTATTTTAATGAATGAATTTTTAATTAGCATAATATAGTAAAACAATTATTGATCCAGGTGGATATCGGGGGCCATCCACCTTTTCCAAATGGCTCAAAATAGTTTTCTGGCCATTTTGGCAATTTACTATTTTTAGCAGGTTTTCACTTTCGGGGCCATTTTGAGGGCCTAAATGAAGGTTTTTCGAGATCGATGTTCTCAATGATAGCTGAAGGAATGATTTATCCTCCAAAATTAATCTCCTCGACGATACCTTTCCAACGAGCTATCACACGGCTAAAACGGAGATCGTATGCAAAAGTCACGACCCCGGGAAGTTAATGTACTAACTTACCCAAACGGGGCCCACATGACTTTTGGCGCTTCATCTGCTAGGGTTAGGTTTTTGGATGTCTAGGACTTTTGGCATTCCCGTCTATTGTAAAAAGGCCTTCTGAGCCTCATTGTAATCATCTTCTTGCGAATGCGAGTAGCCGTCACATCTCTTCTCAGAGATAAGCTTCCACCATTCTAGCGAGTCTTTCACTCTGTATTTTTACAGTCTCTGTACATTTCTTTCATTAATAGAAATCGTGTATTACTGTATCTCTGTGTTTATGGTTGCATCTCTGATATATTTCTGTTATATTACTGGATATACGTGATATCTCTGTGCATTTCTTTATTATTTCTCTGCTCTCATTTCGTGCCGAAAATAATCCAGATCAATTATTTCCCCTTTTCAAATTTTATCCCAAAGATTTTTATAAATCAATTTAATTGCTTACCCCCTTCTTGTCACAAGATTAAATATGATTATCATTATTATATATTTATTATTATTATTATTACTATTTTATACAAATATTCTTCCTTTATTGCAAGTTTCACCTAGACCTAGATTTTTAATGTTCGAGGCTAGGAGACATTTTATTAGGGAAAATGTTTTAAATTTTTCTTATCACGTTATTCTTCATGGGGCCATCTAGGTTCATCCATTTATTAATTAACAATGCAACGTGCCCTTCAGGACGCACTACATTCTCAAAGGGTGCCACTCGCCTCTTTCCATTTTTCTTGCGCGACGTGTCCTTCAGGACGGACCACATGCTCCAAGGGTTCCACTCACCTCTTTCCATTTTTCTTGTGCGACGTGCCCTTCAGGACGCACCACGTGCTCCAAGGGTGCCACTCGCCTCTTTCCATTTATCTTGTGTGACGTACCCTTCAGGACGCACCACATTCTCCAATGGTGCCACTCTCCTCTTGAATGACTTGGTAGACACCAAAAACACCTGGAGTCAATACTCCACCAGGTGATCTTGTGGGAGACTACGGGCCTCTAAGGAATAAGGCCCCTGCTTTATTACGTGCCACTTAGAATCATCATGAGAGAATGTTGCAATCGGCCCTCACGACATCATGGGTCTTCTCGAACTAGGTAATCGTTAACCTACACTTCGAATCATGGAGGGAGTGCTAGTAGGTTGTGGTAGGTTTGTCGTCCACACCTCTCCCTCAAAATCTATGGTAGTCGAGCGTGACCCCTCTACTCCACATGTGAGTCTGGTCGACAAGATATCATCAGCCTGCATCATCAATGAATCATGTCAGAAATATATCCATAATCATATCATCTAATCAGATGCACTAATATCACATATAAAACAATCAAACCCCAATAGTTCACTCCCTGACTTGTTTCGGAGTCCAACGGGCTCCATCGATGCCTCTGCATCCTCGACGTCCAAAATCTTTCACACTCAGTAAAACCGAGTCAATAGCACCTTTCTATGTCAATGAAGCAAAACAACATGTCATCAACCCATAATGCCTCATAATCAAAATAAAATGTTTAATAGTATAATAATCCAGATCACTTGCGAGCAAGTGTCCTCAAAGAATAAGTTTGCTCAGCGTGCACAAGAATGTGTTGTTACATACACCCCCTCTTGGTCTAAAGTTCGTCCCGAATTTTCATAGTATAAGTGTCGAAACAATGTGTATCATAGTATCATAAGTCTATCTATCAAACAAAAATAGAAACTATTGGCGCATATCATATGCATCCTTCGAGGTCGTCGAGTGCGGACTATAGTTGTCCCACTGGACCTTGACTTGATCTACTGTTTGACGTCGTAGATGTCGAATGCGATGATCGAGGATACAAATAAGCTCAGTCATGAGCACCTGCTCGTCCGATACCTGTAAGGAACTCATGTCAATAACTTGTGTAGGATCACTAATATAATGTCTCAAAACAGATACATGAAAAAAATTGTGCATACGCCTCAAGGAATCAGGCAAGGCTAGCCGATAGGCCATGGGCTCCTTTATTTCCACGATCTCGAAAGGTCCCAGAAACCTAGGAGAGTTTTTAGCTCCCTTTCCAAACTTTCGAACTCTTATGTGGTTTTACCTGTAAGAAGACTCGATCACCAACCTCGTAACTACGGTCGACACGGTGCGCATCGACATAACTTTTCTGTCGATCCTATGCTTCTTTAATCCTTTGTATTATTGTTTTCATTTTCTCTTCCCTTTCTTGGATCACTTCTGGTCCCACCAGGACCCTATCCTCCAGCTGATCCTAACTCAAAGGCGTCTGACATGGTCACCCGTAAAGAAACTCGAAAGGCTCCATCCTAATGGTGCTTTGGTAACTGTTGTTATAAGAGAACTCTATTAGAAGAAATAATTCTTCCCAATGATTTTGTTGGTCCATCACATACATGCGCAACATGTCCTCCAAGGTCTAGTTCATTCATTCGGTCTTCCCGTCAGTCTCTAGGTGATACACAGTTCTGAAGTTATGTTGGGTTCCCAAGGCCTCTTGGAAACTTGTCCAAAATCGTCGAGTAAACATCGATGCTCGATCGGATATAATCCTCCTAGGCACGCCATGCAGCCTCACAATCTCACTGATGAAAACTCTAGCTATGTCAGGTGCCTGATACATTGTATGCATAGGAATAAAGTGAGAACTCTTTGTCAGAGTGTCCATTACTACGAAAATTGAGTCATGTCTCCTTGTCGTTAGTGGAAATCCAACAATCAAATCCATCGAAATAACCTCCCATTTCGATTCTGAAATAACATGTGGCTATAGTAATCCTGTTGGATGTCTATGTTCATATTTTACCTGCTAACATTCTAAACATATGGCCACATAGTTTACCATGCCTACCTTCATTCCCTTCGAGAAGAATAAGGGTTTAAGGTATGCTCTCATCTTCGTGACTCCCAGGTGAGCCATGTATAGTGCTGTATGAGCCTCGTTTAGGATCAATATCCTCAACTCGTCCTTTGGTGGTACGTAAATCCAATTTTTAAGCCCCAAAAATCCATCGTCGTCAAACATAAATCCTTTAAATCTTAGTACCATCATTGTGTTTTGTTTTATAAAACCCTTGACCTCTTTGTACCAGTCATTATCACGCTGTAAAGTTATAATCTTTTCACATAGATTCGTTTGAAGAGGCAACAACGAAAAGATGCGTGGTCTCGGTTCACTGTTCCTTTTATGTAAGTAATCTCGAAGTCGTTCTCGCTAAGAAATAATGACCAACTCCATTGTCGCGCGTTCAGGTCGCCTTGTGTAAAGATGTGTTGTAGTCCGCATTGGTCCATCTTTAGTTCAAATTTTCATCTAACAAGGTAGTGTCTCCAAACCTTCAAGGCATATACAATGGCTAACAACTCCAAATCATGCATCGCATAGTTTTCCTCATGCCTTCTCTGTTTCCTTGAGATGTAAGAAATCACTTGACCTCTTGCATTAGGACTCCACCTAAGCCTTCCTTGGATGTGTCAGTGCATACCAAGAAGTCTGTATCCATGTCAGGGACCTTTAGTATTGGTGTTGTTGTCAACAACTCTTTGAGCCTCCCAAATGCTTTTGCACATTTCTCGGTCCAAACAAACTTTTTGTTCTTCTTCTACAACTACGTGATCGGATTTGCTATGTTTGAAAATCCCTTGACGAACCGTCGATAGTATCATGCTAAACCCATGAAGCTACGTACTTCTAGGACGTTCGTCGACGCAGGCCATTCCATAATAGCCTTGAACTTTGTTGGATCCATGGTGATACCTTCTCTAGAGATGACATGCCCTAAGTATTGAATCTTCGATTGATAAAATGAGCATTTGGACAACTTCCCATACAATTTGTGCTCTCGCAGACACTGTAGTACCAAACGAAAGTGCTCTTCATGCTCCTCTGTCATTCGAGAGTAAATTAAAATATCGTCAATGAATACTTGGACGAACTTGTACAAGTACTCATGAAACACCCTGTTAATCAAATTCATAAATACCCCTGGGGTGTTTGTCAGTCCAAACGGTAAAATAGTAAACTCATAATGCCCAAACCTCATCTTAAAGGTCGTCTTAGGGACATCATCCTCCTTGATTCGTAACTAGTGATACCCTGATCGCAAATCGATTTTTGAGAACACCATTGCACCCTTCGTTCGATCGAATAGATCATCAATCCTCGGCAACAGATATTGATTCTTGATCCTTTCCTTGTTCAATTGACGGTAGTCAATGCAGAGCCTCCACAACAAATCCTTATTTCATATGAAAATAACAGGTGCACCCCCTGGTGACACACTTGGACGTATCAGTCCCAGGTCCAAAATTTCCTTCAGTTGCATTCTCAACTCCTGTAACTCTGGGGTCGACATCCGATAAGGAGTTCTAGCTATCGGTTCAGTCCCCAGTTTTAGGTCTATAGTAAACTCCAATTCCCACTACGACGACATCCCAGGTAACTCCTCTGAAAAGACGTCAGCAAACTCTCTCACCACCGGAAGGTGTTCTATACCTTCTGCTACACCCTTCTCGTTTAACGCAAGGATCACATAAAGATTACATCCCTTGTGCATGCTCTTCCATAGCTACAAGGAAGAGATGAACCTCAGGGAAACTCCTTGGTTCCACCCTACAATCATGCGTCTCTGTCCCTTGTCATTGACCAAGCTCAATTGTTTCATATTACAGTTGAGTATCGCCTCATGTGATTCCAACCAGTCCATACCGATCATGACATCATAAGATCCTAATATCGTGACGTATAGGTCGGTCCTGGTGAAAAACTCTCCTAGGTTAAGGGTACAACCTGTAACCTTTCCTCCAACCTTCTGTTTGGCTCCCGAAGCCATATCTACAAAGATAAACTCATCATCTTCGACTGCCTTTACCTTAATCCTTTTTAGCATTGTACCAGAAATGAAACTCTCGGTAGCACCAGGATCTATTAGCGACGGTACCGGACGTCTCAAGAAAAGTCGATTGGTGCTCTACTTGGAAGTTATTCACCGCTGCATGAATCTGATGCACCTTGCCCATATCTCCCATAGTAGTGGATCTGGCTGATCCAAACGCTCTAGTCCTCTCCACAGGGAAGTCGCGTTGGTAGTGTGGCTCCCCACACATCCAACACCCCTTCTTCGGTTGAGTACTACTAGTACCCGAAGTAGAAGATGATGGCCCACCAGCCTGGAATCATGCTTTGTTCTGCTGAAAAGGCCTAAACTGTTGTTGTTGCAGTCGATGTTGTTGCTAATGTTGTGGTCCCCAATAAGGTGTTCGCTACTGAGGCATTGGCCATCGAGGTTTACTGAGTGGATCCCCTCTGGAAGCCATGATATCCTAGCATATGTTTGGCTAGGATCTGATGTTTTTGTGCATCAGATGACACCGGCCCTACTGGTCTCACTGGAATCCTTCTCTAACCCCCACTGATAAGCTCCTCCTCTGCTATGAGGGCCTTCTGGATGACATCATGCAAGGTTTGAGGCATCACAATTCTAACCTTGGCATGTATGATGCCATTAAGGTCGAACATGAACCTGTTGACCTTAAGTTTCTCATTGTTTAAAGATGCCGAGCATATCAGAGAAAATCCATAAAACAGGCCTTGTACTCGGGCACCGTATGACCGCCCTATCATAAGGAGTTGAACTCGTTGAGCTGACACTCAATGAATTCCTCTGATAGGTACCTCTCTCAGAACAGTTCCTTGAACAGTTCCCATGACACGTCTTCGACGACCATGTTCAGTTGTGGCAGGAGAATCTTCCACCATAGAAAATCACTCCCCTTTAGTTGAAATACCGCCATGAAGACCTTTAAGTTGGAGGTATAGTCGCGAAGTGAAAGTAACATCAACATATTCTCCAATCATGCCTCGACAGCTGCGTCATCCAGGGCACCAAAGAAACCGAGAAATTTGACCTTCTCGAGCTCATGGTGAATGCTACCAGTATCGACCAGAGTGCGCGGTGGACCCTCAGTGGGTGTCGGTTCCCTAGACTCATCTCTGTCCAATCGGTTGATCAATGCCTCAGACATCTGTTGAAAAGAACTCATCATTCCAACCACATCACCCACCGTGATCTGCTCCTACCCGACAACCTGTTCGTCTCCCTAGGGGTTAGACCCCTTAGGCATGGATGCTACTGGAGGCATCGCGCCTCCTCCCCTAGCACCTTGTCATCTTCCTCCATGGTGTCCTCTAACCATGATTAGTTTCACAAATACAAGTCAACTCAATTAGCAACATTATAATCAAAAATCATATCAACGAAATCCATAGTGATCCCAAGTCGCGGGTTGAACCTTCTCTGATACCATATGTAATGACCCTAACGTTGTGACTACCAGCGAAGCAGAAGTGTAATTTTTTTTTTGTTTTTAGTAAAGAATTTGATGACGACAACAGTTTAACCACACCACTCACGACGAACGTAAGAACGCAGTCCATGCAACATGCATCTATGACACCACTCACAGGCAGAAGGGAAACTAGGAGAAACATGCATAGAACAACAAGGAGGAACAACTACCCGCCCAATGCAAACAAGACATGCCTACAAGCTAAGGGACAACATCCCCCTCCCGACACAATGGCCTTGATGAGCCAAGACTAGAACCTTAGGGCGAGCGAACCCAATGCATTAAGTCATTCAACCCATGCACCAAAAGAAAACTTATAACGCTCGACAACACTCACACGGAAGGCATCGACTCCGACCAAGTTATCATTCACCACTATCAAATAGGGTGCGCCTTGATCCCCTCATCAGGAATCATGTCATCCCCAGATGATAGATTCCTCAATAACCTTGTCACAACTATCCTAACAGGACCAAGGATTCAAGAAAATCCAACACACTAGGAGGCGAAACAATTGACACAAGACTGCACCAAACCCCAACAATAGGTCGACAAGATGCAAGAGGACGACAAGATGTGAAGACACAAGCCACATCATGACTTCATCAACAAACCAACCCTTTACTAACATCTAAAATAGTCAATACTAACCATCTAATTTAACATCGGTTACCAATCTAATAGTATGTCAAATTTCAATTAGTCCACAATTTACAATTCTAAATTAACATTAAAATTCAACAAGTCTAAATTGCAATTAAGTCAATATAGAACAATCTCATTTAACATTAATGAAAATCTAAATTGGCAATCTGAAATTAATCACTAAATACCATCCCACTTAGCAATTAACCTGCTAAACAATCATTAACAGTATCAATGTACGAGCTGCGATGATCACGCTTGTTAGCAACATTAATTTATAAATTGTCATCAATGTATCATAAAATTTAACCTTAATGCCAATCAAATTTAGCTAGCTTAATTAAGTCAATACTAACACTATAACCAAAGTTACATTCTTACTGAAAATTCAGTTTAATCAATGTTAAAACTAAAGGACAATACTGTTCTAAATTAGTTAAAGGGTTGTCTAAAAAATGAAGAGGTTGTCTAAATATGCTAATCATTTGTTGTATAAAGTATATATAATTTCCATTACTGCAACTATTGGGTACATTATACATGGGTTTTCAAATCAATTAAAAGTTGTACTGATCAAAGGCGGTTAAGGGATAACCTATCCAATATAAATGCTAAATCAATTGTTGTGGAAAAAAACTCCATCATTAAATGGAACGCAGGTAATAAATGGAAAATAAGGAATTACAGTCTTAATGAAACGCAGGTAATGATGAGAAAATAATTGAATTAAATGAAAACATAGGTATTAAATGGGAAATCACCATGCAGTAAGGGTAACACTTGAAGTTTCCAAAAGGCAAAATTGCCAGGCTATTAATTGGGAAAATCACAGTCACTCTTACAATAAGGATTTGTTGTCAACATTCTATCCTATGCCTTTAATAAAACCGCCATCAAACCAATGCTACCATTACACCCAAATTCCATGCTACCATACACACGTGCATACTCTCAGCATTGTAAATCACAGCCCAACACACAAGCACACACCCAACCTAGGTGAGTCGCAGCCCCAACACACAGCCACATGAAAACTAAAAATGTAGTCAACAATTTAAGGGCAAATCGTGGTCATTCCAACAACAAAACACAATCAACATTTAATGGCAAATTTGTGTCCATTCAACAGCAAACAGAGTCAACATTTTAATGGAAAATTCGAGTCGATTCAACAAAAAAGCACAGTCAACATCCTAATGGAAAATAGTGGTCTTTAAAGCAGTGACACAATCATCTTTAAATAAGCAAAATCTCTGTACAGAGACACACCAGAAGGAAATTCATGGCTATCATCATTTAAATATGCAAATCGCTATGCCAAAAATCCACCAGAAGGAAATTCATTGCTATCATCATTTAAATATGCAAATCGTTGTGCCAAAAACACACCAGAAGGAAATTCATTGCTATCATCATTTAAATATGCAAATCACTGTGTCAAAAACACACCAGAAGGAAATTCATTGCTATCATCATTTAAATATGCAAATCGCTATGCCAAAAACACACAAGAAGGAAATCACATTGTTGTCGCCATTTAAATATGAAAATTGTTGTACCACACATCCTAGGAAATAAAGGAATAAAAACGTTTATTGGTAAAAGGTAATGAGAAGACAGACCATTCAATATAAAGAAGACGTTCTCGTTCGATTCAATATCATAATAGAATAAAAACGTAAGGTATCTACAGCTCAATGATCCTTCGACTGTACATATATATCATTTCTGAAAGGTAAAATTTCTTCTGAGAAATAAATTGTGGATATTATAATAGTTCTTCAGATATCAGTCAGTAAAATGTAATCGCAGTCCATAAACCAAACAAGCGCTTGGATTTTTGCAATAACACAAACACGTAAAAAAACAAAAAACACAGACAACAGTAAGATAAACGCAAAGATCCATGGGAAAAGTCATTGAAATGATCACAGAGCTTCTATCAGCCAAAGCGCAGATAAAATCCAAGGTTAATCCCTTAAGGCACGGAGAAAAAAAAAAGCGCAGAGATAAACCAACAAGGACGCAAAGAAATCCATACACAGAGGTACTTTTTGCTACAAGGCACAAGACAAACAATCAGGCAAGGAAAAACAACAGAGGTAGATGGCTCACAGGAACATCCTTCACTGATCATCCAGGCACAAAAAAGCAGGGCATTGAGATCCATAGGTCTATTAACATAGAAGCGACGACTTTAGATCAGGCTCCTAGCCGACTGCTCAGGCATGGAATGGTGAACTAGCGACGATGGAAAAAATAAACCGTAATCACCACAATCAATCAACGACAGGATGGTCAAGACATGCAGAGCTAAAATCATAAATCATACTAACAATATTCCATGCAAAAGTAAAGGAAGTGTATCGTTGCCCAATCGCCCGCTCTGAGTTGATGTCCCACGCACTCCATGCAGTTCCTGCTTATCGATCGATGAGACTTCACCGGTACCTCCCAGCCAACGTTAAGGGTACTCTTCTTCCCCCTTAGCCCCTCGAGCCATAAAGGGGACACGGACACTAACCAGAGAATCAACTAGCTCCCATCTCACCTCGCAAGGCTGAGCTACCACTCATCACCAAGCTGGGTATCCCAACTCCCACAAGCTAAGTCAGTCAAGTATAGATTTTTGAAGCGTAACATTACACAAACAAAAGAGATCCATCATCCTTCTCCTCCCTCCATTATATAGAGTTTTTAGGTCCTTTACTTTCCAAAAATCCCATTTAATTTAAATTTTAATAATTTAATTCATAAAAATCCTCCCCGTATATGTGTCACCCATCCCCTTCATTTCTCCAAAAATTAATTCCATTAATTAATTAATTACCCTTATTTCCCTCACCCACCTAAAGTCATTCCTAGAATCACTCCTAGTTGTCCCCATATTCCCTTGCAAGTTTTAATGACTTTCCCCCTTATTAATTTACTAGTTGAGTTTAATTTAGAAAGTTCTTTAATGCTAGATACCTTACTAAGTTAGACTCTCTGTTTTTTCCTTGTGTTTCCCCATTATTTTTATGTTTCCCACTTTTTCCTACTTTCCTAATTATTTTAGATTTCCCTCTTTCCCCTTTTTATTTAAACTCAAAAAGGCATGTGCAGAACTTGTCCCTTTTCCCTTTTTTCTTTTTTAATGAATGAATTTTTAATTAGCATAATATAGTAAAACAACTATTTCCCCTTTTTAAATTTTATCCCAAAGATTTTTATAAATCAATTTAATTGCTTACCCCCTTCTTGTCACAAGATTAAAGATGATTATCATTATTATATATTTATTATTATTATTATTTTATGCAAATATTATTCTTTTACCGCAAGTTTCACTTAGACCTAGATTTTTAATTTTCGAGGTTGGGTGACATTTTATTAGGGAAAATGTTTTAAATTTTTCTTATCATGTTATTCTTCCTAGGGTCATCTAGTTTCATCCATTTATTAATTAACAACGCGACGTTCCCTTCAGGACGCACTACATGCTCCAAGGGTGTCACTCACCTCTTTCCATTTTTCTTGCATGATGTGCCCTTCAGGACGCACCACGTGCTCCAAGGGTGCCACTCACCTCTTTCCATTTTTCTTGTGCGATGTCCCCTTCAGGATGCATCACGTGCTCCAACGGTGCCACTCGCCTCTTGAATGACTTGGTAGACATAAAAAACCCTTGGAGTCAATACACCGCCAGGTGATCTTGTGGGAGACTAAGAGCCTCTAAGGAATAAGGCCCCTGCCTTATTGCACACCCCTTAGAATCATCGTGAGAAACTGTCGCAGTCGGCCCTCATGACTTCGTGGGTCTTCTTGAACTAGGTAATTGTTAACCTATAGTTCATGCCATGGCGGGAGTGCTAGTAGTTTGTGACAGGGCTGTTGTCCACACCTCTGCCTCAACATCTTTGGTAGTCGAGTGTGACCCCTCTACTCTACATGTGATTTTGGTTGGCAAGCTATCGTCAGCCTGCATCACCAATGAATCATGTCATAAATATATCCATAATCATATCATCTAATCAGATGCACCAATATCACATATAAAACAATCAAACCCCAATAGTTCACTCCCTAACTCGATCCAAAGTCCAAGGGGCTCCATCCATGCCTCTTCAACCTCGAGGTCCAAAATCCTGCACACTCAGTAAAACCGAATCCATAGCACCTGTCTATGTCAATGAAACAAAACAACATGTCATCAACCCATAATGCCTCATAATCAAAATCAAATGTTTAATAGTATAATAATCCAGATCACTTGCGAGAAAGTGTCCTCAAAGAATAAGTTCGCTCGGTGTGCGCAATAGTAGGATGTTACAGCTTTTAGGATGGGGGATGGAAATTGAATTTTAATTAAGTTAAATCGTGGATTTATTGGTGCAAATAAGGGAACGAGTGACAAGTATATGGGGGAATAATTCCTAATTAAATTTTAGAAAAACAAATTAAATGTGAGAATGACAAGTTGTCACTAAGGAAATTCTACAGAATAAATGGTTGAGTGGAGGAATGAAACACACGGGTTATGAGTGAGGTTATGTTACATAAATTCTAACTTTTTTTACTTGTGAGAGTTGGGATACCCAGCTTGAGAGAGAGAGTGGTGGCTCTACCTTGCAAGGCGAACTCGGAGCTAGAGGATTTTGGTTGTGTGTGTGTGGCCCCTTTCCAGCTCGAGGGGCTAAGGGGGAAGAAGAGTACCCCTAGAATTGGTTGGGTGGTACTGGTGAAGTCTTAACGGTTAGAAAGTGGATGAAGGAAGGGACACATGTCGCCAAGGATCGTCATCCAGCCCATCATATTTTCCCTATTCGGTTACTGTATTTACCATTGTTGTTAGTTAATCATCTCCTTTTAAATATGAAATTTAATTTATGGGTATTGAATCGATTGAGAAATGATTATATTACATTGGGTGACTCATAAATCTATATTATATTGGAACTATTTATTAAATGGCAAAAAAGTTGATTATGCAATTGGAAAATGCTTTATATTTCATACACATAGGATGCTAAAATTCTTCTGCATTTTAGTTCAGGATAAATTTTTAATTTATAGCTTTCTCTCCCCTTGTTATATTTCCATCCTGGAAGTTTTTATTTTCTTCTTGGTCCCTTTATTTCTTTGATCCTCAATTGGTGTTTTCCCAAGGGTTATCTCTGTGTTTCCTAAAAATATCTCAGACATTACCCTCTTCGTTTTCTTTAAAATGCGCCCAATATAGTAACCATTCTTTACTCTGGGTTTTCTTCCTTTTCTCAACGAAAATTGTTTTAATCTATGCATTGTTTGGGGGTGCATCTACTCTACATTTTCTTCCTTTTCTTAGTGAAGGATTTTTTTAATCTATGCATTGTTGGGAATGCATCTACTCTATGTTTTCCTCCTTTGCTCAACGAATATCTGTTTTACTTGATTCTATGTGTTTTGGTAGTTATAAACCCTACATCTTAACCCATTTCTAAGCGAGTTCTATCCTTATTTCCTATGTGAAATTTCCATGATTTAAGGATGCCTGAGTGTCTAGGGAAGGGGGAGCTCTGCGTTTTCCTTTAAAGTCTCTACGGTTCTCCCTTCAAAGTCCCTGCGAATTTCCCCTCAAGGACTCTACGATTCTCCCATTAATGTCCCTATGAAATTTCCTTCAAAGACTCTGCCTGTTTACCTTGAAAGACAATGTGATATTTCCCTTTAAATTCTCTGTGGGTTTGCCCTTCTCTCAGTGATTTGTAAAAGTGACTATCCTTGCATTTTTTCTCAGCAAAATTGCATCTTTACTCTCTGCATTTTTGGGAGACAAAGGCTCTATGCCTTCAACATTTGGCCAAATGAAATTGCATCTTGATTCTCTGCATTTTTGGGAGCCACAGGCACTGTGCCTTCACCCTTTTTCCCAACGAAGTTGCATCAATATGCTCTGTGTTTTTCCTTTTATAGCCTCAACAAATTTTAAACACTGGATACCACCTGTGATTTTTTTTGCCTTCCATGCTTTTAACCAATGGATACCACTTGTGATTTTGTTTTCCCCCAACATTTTCTTGTTCTTGTGCCCAACATGGTATCCAATATTTTTCTCGGCATTCATTTAGACATATCAATATACAATGTATGAAATTTATCCAATATAGTAAACCTAGAAATAATAATACTACTGAATTCGGATTTGCATACTATTTATGCTAATGAATTTATATCTATTATAGATTCATCTGATATATTGTGAATATATTAGATTCTTCCTAGAAAAACAATTGAATTGATACGTGCAATTGGAGGCAATGCTCAATATATTTCTTATTTGTCACGATGAATCTATTTTTTATGTTTTTATATAGAAAATAAAATGTTCGGTTGTATTTGTTCTTTATACAACTTACATAAATAATACATAGATTTCTTCTTGGTCAGGTTGAATCTATGTTAATAATTTTTTAAATTCTATATAAATAATTATATTAGATCCTTAAAATAACGAGTGTCAATGCATTGACTGATGTCCTTGCTGAAAATTTTTTCTCAACCTTATGAGCATTAAATTTTATTCTCATACCTTCCTTACTCAACCTTGTGCTTGTTTGTTGATTTTTTATGAGTTTAAGTTATTTTATTTTATTGGATCATGATAAACCGAGTGTTGATTAATGGATAGTTATCTTTTTAGTGCCTTGAAATAATGTTGATGCATGATTATATTAGTAATTAAATTTACTTGCATGCCTTAATAATGTTGACTTGTGATTGCATTGTAAGGTTGATGTGTGATTGCCTTATAATCATTCTTTTGCGCCCTGAATTTAATGTGATTATATTACCTTGCGAGTGGAAATAAATGGATGAGTAACTAGATTCTTGCACCCAAAACATAATAGTTTGACTTCTTTTGTGCCTTAAATTTAATTGATAATTATTTTTCGCCATGATGTAAAATCAATGTATGAATGGCCATGTGTGTAGTTTACTTCTTGCGCCACTAAAAATGTTAATGTATAAATGATTGAGCATTGATTTCCCTTGTGCCATGGATGATGTTGATGATTAAGTAATTAGATTGCTTGTGCTATGGACTAATGATGATGCCTAAACTATTATGCTATATATTACTTGCACGCATTCTAACAATGTTTATGTATGATTTCCTAAGTGTTTAGATTAATTGCGTGCATTGTAATGATGTTGATTATGTTAATTCAATATTTAGATCACGCGTGCACCTTGGAATAATGTTGATTTATGGTTGAATTCAATAATTGATTAATCGAGCCCTTGAATTAAAGTAGATGTCTTCTTTTGCGCCTTGAAAATAAAATAAAGTTGATTACATTGTGCCTTAACTTATGTCATTGTATGATTGATTTAGTAATTAAATTCTCTTGCACCTTCGAATTTATGTGATGTGTGATTGGTTATGAAAACACTATTTCTCCATTGATCATCGTTGATGTTGTTGATTTAGCTAGTTGGTTTTTGGACTTGATTGTGTTAGTGGGATGTAGACACCTCCTTGTTCCTTAGAACATTCACCATCCCTGAGGCCTTAAATGATCAAAATCAATCTGATGAATATTGGGCTTGAGCATTACTTATGTGTCTTGGAGGTCTTGACCTTGTAGGGTAGGTTGGGTAGGTATTTTCTCTGTTTTATATTTATGTGATGAGTTTATCTTGCGTCACCATTTATGATACTTGTTGATTTTGTGTTGTTATCTAACGCGATGATGTGTTAAATATGTTTCGTTACTAATTATGATTGATACGTTCATTGTTTTGTTATGGATTATGATGATGAGTCGCTTGTAATGCTTTTACTTATCATGTCGTAGATTATGCGCTGCTGTGAATTTTATTGATGATGTTAATTTCCTAATGCTTAATTTTTTTTTTACCTATGTTCTTATATTTCCTAGTCATAACGGAGGGGTCATTACACTCATACAAACTATGATTGAAGTGATCATTGCATTGTTGGAAAGTTCTCAATGTGTAAAATCGTGTTAAGAGGCTACAAAGATTGTTCACATAGTTTTGACCCCCCAAATGGTGGTTTAATGCCTCAAACATGGTTTGAAAGTTTGAGGTAAAACCCCAAATCACCAAAACAAGGCTTAACCCTAAAAGGGCCCCCACAATCCTTTGCCTCCAATATTTCCATCTAGAAAGTACCAAAATAGGTGACAAATTATATAGTGACCCATTCCAGTTCACCTTGTTCCTCTAATAAGAACCTTTTCTCAACTCTTTCGACTTTCTTCCAAATTTCTTTAGAAATTCCTCAAGCTCAAATGAGACAACCATATAGAATTATTGTTTGCACTAATTTTCTAAAGAGAAACATCCTCATTTTCGAACTCCATATTTTTTTTTTTCATTTATTTTGCATAGAATAGAAGGCCTTCATGCCTCCTATTCATTGTTTCTCCTCACAATAGTTCTAATTCTATCTATAATCAAATTAAAGTCCCAAGTACTTGTAAGAAAAAAATTACCCTGACAAGTTTTTCACCATTAAATTTGATGACTCTATCCTTATTGGAAGTACTTATTACCATTACCCCTTTTTCTACATTAACTTTCATTTCAGAATAACTGACAAATTTTTGTAGGGAATCAAGATGTCTTTGGACACAATTTTTTGCTCTATCAAAAACACAACATCGTCTACATAAATCAATAACAACAAAGAATAGCTTTATATATTGGTATTCTTCCTCCCTCATTATTCTTGATCCAATTTTTAAAGTAATATATAAATGTTCAAATTAATATTGGAGAGAGGGGACATCCTTGTTTCACCTCGAACTTACTATTGCTTTTGAATTTCCTTCTTCCAATTTTATCATTTATCACTCACCCCAATTTTGTAATAAAAATGAAAAGCAGGTTCTCTCCACTGAGGAGGAATTCCCACTTTTCTCCATGCTTGCCCAATATTTTATTCAAGGAATTCTATCGATATCTTTAGCAAAATCAACAAATCAAACACAAATACTATTACCTTTCTCTTGTTCTTTTTTTGACAACAACTCTAAGAGTTACTAGGTGGTTAATGGTTGAATGCTTATGTTGAAACCAAACCTGAAAAGGATCCCTAGCATTGTTTTATTCTTCCCATTTTCTTATTTTGTTGTCTCTAATGGTGCCAAATAGCTTGGAAAAAGAGGAAACTGACCATGACGGTTTTATAATCTCTTACATTATTTATATCACCACCTTTGTGAATAGGTATCATTTTTCCAACCTTTAAGTTGCTTATGCAGATCATTTATAGTTTTTGCAAGAAGAACAATATCATAAATGTAAATAGGACAACAATGATCTTGACAATTTTAATACCAATGCACCCCTCCTCTTCTAAGATTTGTTCAATTATATATATATATATATATATATATATATATATATATATATATATATATATATATATATATCCTTTCTTCACACGAATATTATAATTAATGTCCAATGACTAGTTCGTTATAACATTTCATCTTAGAAAAAATGTTTTTTTAGAACCTAATAAAACTAAGTCTATTGGAGCTTAGGAAGGATACCTATTTATTCCTTCTTCTTCTTCTTTTTTTTCGTAGAAAAAAAATGAAAAAAATGAAAAATAACATGTAATTTTAGTAAAATACCAAATTACACTTTTTAGATGCTTCAAGAGAATTTACATTTATTTTATACAAAACTAGCATGTCTCCCAAAAAATATTGTTGTATCTTCAATATCTTCAATCATTATCTACCTATCAAGTTTAACATGCTTTCCTTAAGGAAAATAATTTAAAATGTGGCTCCCCTGAGATCCTGCACACTACAAAGGGAGAATATATCTATAATCAAAGAAATTGGTTTTCTTGGCCATCTAGATACTCAAGAGAGAACCAAGGGAAATTATCTATAATATTTTACCACAATATTTTCACACTAGCTCCTAAGACCTTTCTTCATTGTACTTCTAGACCACATATTTTAAACCCACCAGAGATTCTATTTCCCACCAAACTTGTTTGAAATAGGAGCACTTCATTACCAAATGAAGCTTGGCCTCATCAAAACAATTATAGAGGGAGCACTTCCTTGGCCTCGATCTATGTATTTTTTGAAGGTTATCCCATGTTAGTACTTTATTATTTAAGAGGAGGCATATAACATTTTTATTTTTATTTTACATGAAAATTGAATTTCTAGACACCCCTCAACCACCAAACAATATTTATCTTCTCACCTCCTTTTCTTAAGGAAAGATAAAACTCCTTTGGAGTATAAACCTCTAAAGTATATTTATCCTATATCAATGGATATTATTTCTCTTGAAGCCTTACATGGCTTAACTTCAACCGAGCAATAAAGGAACACTAGACTTGTGCCTCTTCTCCTCTAAAACCTAGATAATTAGCTAATCGCCACTCTTGACCCCATATATTTGTTAAAAATGGATTAAAAGTGTTCTCCCACAGTTTTACCTTTATTCCATCACCAACTTTCCAAACCAAACTCTCAACAACTAAGGGAAAATCCAATACAACAAATTTCCACATGACTGAAACATTATGTAATTTTTTTAGGTCTTCGGATCTAGTCCTCTATAGAATTAGGAGCAATGTACTTTTGATGAACAAATCAAACCCATAAGCCCTCCCCTTTGGTTAGTATCCAAATTATTTTGACTACCAAATCTTCTGAAAAGATGAAAATACTTTTGAGACCCTACCCTCCTACACATTTTGGAACTGTTAGTCTTTCCCAATTTACCCATGGAATGCCCTTCTTTTCAAGATATCCCAACCAAAGAAAACCAAAGATGATTGACTTTGTATTTCCTAAAATCCCTTTTGGACTCCAAGAAATGATAATCCAACAAAATAGGATAGCCTCTAGGACAACCTCTAGGACAATCTTGAGTAGAACTAATCTCACATCACACCCGTGGATAGCCATCAATGACACCATATAGATATTCTCTTTTCAAATCATACTAATAAACAATCCCAATCCTTCTTCAAATATGCATTATTTTTTAATTAGAATCCCAAGTATTTTAGTCATTCATCCATCTCAACTTACTTGAAAGAAAACAAATTAAAAAATTATATCAACTTTTTAACCTCAATCCCTATGGTTGTAGCCAAGGCTTTAGTATTTCCTTGAATACATGAAATTTTTTATTGTCTCGTTATAAAATCTATAAATATTAATTTTGTTTGAGAAATACAATTAAATCATGGCTAAAAGAGTTTGGTCAAAGCTTAAATTATGGTTGTAGCCAAGGCTTTAGTATTTCCTTGAATACATGAAAATTTTTATTGTCTTGTTATAAAATCTATAAATATTAATTTTGTTTGAGAAATACAATTAAATCATGGATAAAAGAGTTTGGTCAAAGCTTAAATTGTCATAAAGGGTTAAAAAATCAAGGCACGATCTAAATTTAAGTCCAAATCATAAAATGATCGATGCCTAGAATCAATGGCTGGAAAGAAGAGAAGATCAATGATGGAGAATAATATCAAATTTTTAAATAAATAGAATTTTATTTAAAATTATAATTTTATTTGAATAATAAAATTTTATTTAATTTAAAATAATTTATGTAATTAAAATTTCCAAAAAACTAAATAAAATAAAATTTTACTTTGTTTATTTTTTTTAAATTTATCTATTTAATTACGTATTTCATTAAAAAATCAAATATCTTTCGTACTCTTTATAACTTCTTAAATAAAAGGATATATAGTTTTGCTTGATTTAAAAAAATTCTATGATAATACTGGTCCCACATTTTTAATTAAAATAATTTAGTTAACCCATTTAAACCAACATTTTTATTTAAAATATTTTAGTTAACCAATTTAAATCAACGAAGACAAAATTTTGTTTAGTAAAAAAAATAAATAACAAAACAAATTAAATTTATGCAGTAAACTTAGACTACTTAATCGATGGAATCAACAGAAGCAAAAGAAACAACTGGATCTGGGTAAATAACCATTGATAGTAACTTATGTTAGGTAACCTGGATAGTAACTTGTTTATTCACGTCGCTACCCTATCATGAGAAGTCGTAAAATCAAACCCGTCCTCTCATCTGGGTAGAAACTTGACTTATCCACCCTTCATAAAGTCTATCAACAACATTGGATTTATGAGGGTGCATAATCTTAGCAGGTGACACGTTTTTTTTTTAAATATAATCTTCAATAGTGATCATATTTTATCTTCAATGGTTCAATGCTGTACATAGCAGTTTACAAAACGTTAAATGTAATGTTTATCTTTAATGATTTATAGTTAAGTGTTTAGTATTTACCTACTTACTATGTAGTTACAAAACTTTAAATGTAATGTTTATATTTAATGTTTTGTAGTTAAGTGTTTAGTATTTATCTACTTACTATGTAGTTACTTATCAAGTAGTTGCATAGTTTTAGTTATTCTTAATACTTAATACTTTGTAGTTGAGTGTTTAGTACTTACCTATTTACTATACTTCTTTTTTTAGTCATTCTTATCTTGAGTTACTATAAAACCCATTTCATCATCATCCTTATCATTTTGTAGTTGAATGCTTAGTATTTACCTACTTACTATACTGCCTCCTTTAGTCATCCTTATCTTGAGTTACCATCAAACCTATTTCATCATCATCCTTATCACTTTGTAGTTAAGTGCTTAGTATTTACCTATTTAGTATATTGCCTCTTTTAGTCATCCTTATCTTGAGTTACCATCAAACCCATTCCATCATCATCCTTATCACTTTGTAGTTGAGTGCTTAGTATTTACCTACTTACTATACTACCTCAATCATCCTTATCTTGAGTTACCATCAAACCCATTCCATCATCATCCTTATCACTTTGTAGTTGAGTGCTTAGTATTTACCTACTTACTATACTACCTCATTTAGTCATCCTTAACTTGAGTAACCATCAAACCCATTTCATCATCATCCTTATCACTTTGTAGTTGAGTGCTTAGTACTTACCTACATACTATACTACCTCATTTAGTCATCCTTATCTTGAGTTACCATCAAACCCATTTCATCATCATCCTTATCACTTTATAGTTGAGTGCTCAGTATGTACCTACTTTTATACTGTCTCCTTTAGTCATCCTTATCTTGAGTTACCATAAAACTCATTCCATCATCATCCTTCTCACATTTTAGTGGAGTGTTTAGTATTTACCTACTTAGTCTACCGCTTCATTTAGTCATCCTTATCTTGAGTTGCCATCAAACCCATTCCACCATCATCCTTATCTCTAATTATCACCAAACCCATACTATCATCTAATTTAATGTGCAGAAACTTGTCTTATCCACCCTTCACAAATTCTAATAACAACATTGATATGGGATATCGTCAAACCCATCCTATTATTTGTTTGAATGGACAAAAACTTGTTTTATCTGCCCTTAATAAATCATGCTAACAACATTGATATGGGCTAAGGTAAAACCCATCCTATCATCTATTTTAATGGGCAGAAACTTGTATAGTCCACCATTCATAAACTATGCTAACAATGTTGATTTGAACTACCATCAAACTCATCATATCATCTATTTTATGGGCAGAAGCTTGTCTTAGCCAACCTTCAAAAATTGTGCTACCAACATTGATATGAGCTACTGTCAGACTCATTCTATCATTTGTTTTAATGGCCAGAAACTTGTCTTATCTACCATCAAATCTATCTTATCATATGTTTTAATGTGTAGAAACTTCTCTTATCCATTTTTTATAAATTCGGTAAACAATATGCAAGTTGCAGCAAAACATTTAATACTATATATGATAAGATATATACAAATTGATTTGAAACACCTTTACATCAAACCGTATATATTCCAACATATAAATCATTAAATACTTTACTACATTAATAGCACATAAATTTTACTAACAACATTGATATGAACTACATATCCTTTCATCTGTTTTTATGTTACTAACCCTTCAAAAATTCTGCTAAAACATATTATGCTAACATGTTTTAATGAGCAGAAACTTGTCTTATTGACCCTTTAAATTTCGCTAACAATTGAAATTCGTTTCTGCTTTGCCTCGCAAATGTAAACTTGATGTTTACATTGAAATTCGTTTCTGCTTTGCTTCGCGGGTCTTAATCAACATTGCACGTTTATAATGCACTGCAATCAGAAGAATTAAGTGTATATACTTATTTCAACATTGTAAATACAAAAAAATTAAGTTTATCTATCTATTTATTAATTTACTTTTATTTATTTTTAATTCATATAAATTGTTTCAATTATATTTATTAATAGTAAAAATCAATTTTATTTATTTATTAATTTATTTTTATAATTTAATATTTTTTATTTTAATAATTTTTACCTTTCTATTATAATAATAAATTTATTTATTTATTTTTGATGTAGGTCCTCTGATATTTTCTTGTCTTAGACATCCTTACCTTGGGACATAAGCCAATATTACATTGTAATCATAAAAATTAACTTAATTTATTTATTAGTTTACTTTAACAAATAAAAAACAAATCGAGTGTTTATCTTATCCGGCGACGCTTCCTCATCTTTGGCCATTGTTTCATCTCTCCTCGTCTCAGTCGTCCTTGCAGTGGCCATGAAGTTTCTCTGTCCAAGGATTGGCAAGAAGTTGGAGCATTTAGTGTTGTATGATTTTAATTTAAAATTTGTATATAATAAAAGATTAGGGTAGATTCATTTTAACTCTATATTTATCATATGCCTAAAAACATCAAATTCTTAGAGATGTATTTTTTTTAAGAGTACAAAATTTGAATAAATATTTGTATCTTAAAGATTTATGTATCTAGACACATGATAGATCTCTAAAAGACGGATCTAAGCTAGTTCTTTATATATATATATTCCATGTGTGAAATTCATGTTGAGAACTGAAGGAATTGCACATCTCCCTCATACTCAACCCACCATTCAATGACACATCTCCTTCATAAGAATTTTTTTACTTCCATTTACTCTCTCTATACAAAGTTGATATGAAATTACTTTACTTAAAGGTCAATCTTGATAGAAAATTATTTTACATAAGGTAGATGTTAAAATAAGTGGACATAGAAATATTTTATTTATGGTACATATTGAAATAATTTTCTTCTTATAGCATTAAAAGAATTGTGCATTGGAAAGTAAAGAACCTATTAATGAAGTGTTTACTTTCAATTACTCTATTGCTTTCTCTATATATAGAGTTGATATAGATATTGAAATACTTTATTTATGGGTGACATTGAAATATTTTTTTCTTATTAATATTTTTTTCAAATATCATATGTTAACTCTATGTTGAGCAACATTTCAAAAATAACTTCTTAAAACATTTCAAACTCCATATAAAATTCAACCATACAAACATAAAATTTAAATTTGTTGTGTGTAAAAGAAGAGGTATGAACTTGTTGTGTCTAAAACAATTGACATTCAAACTCAAATCAACCTACTCACTTAACACCGAGCAACATTTCAAAAATAACTTTTTAAAACATTTCAAATTCTATATAAAATTCAACCATAAAAACATAAAATCTAAATTTGTTATGTAAAAAAATAATATGAATTTGATGTGATTAAAACGATTAACATAGACGAAGTATGGATGGAATCTTCCAAATCTCGAAGAACATCATATAAGAAAATATCCAATATTCAAAAGCTTCATTGAAAGAGAAAGTAAAAGAAAAACTCAGATTTGGAAGATAATTAAACTTTATCAAGATTTTTAATATCAATTTCAATTTTGAGAAATTTCATCTTCATTTTCATTTTTTTTTTTATATTTTAAGTTAAAATAGTTGATTGTTATTGGAAAAATCCCAAAATTATTTATATTTACAAATAATTTTATACAATTTCAAAAACTTTTACAATATAAGCAACTTTATAGATTATGAAACTATTAAAAAAATAAAAAATAATATATATATATATATATATATATATATATATAACAAATGAAAAAACGTATTTAAGTTTTAATATTACAATCTCGATCTCCATGTTGAATCACCATTGAACTTAAATTTTATCTTTATGCTCTTATATCTCAAAGGAGCTACAAGGAAAACATAAATGGATTGGTCTCCTAGTATCAATCTTAATATGTTATTTCAAGTATCAATCTTAATATGTTATTTCAAATTTCAGCAAAACTTTTCATTCATCAAATTCTCACTAAATAAATAATTAGATCACTATAAATAAATAAACCTAGATATTGCCATTCGCTAATGTGAGAAATTAGTGTTCTAATTTATAAAAGAAGGATGAAGAGGTTTTTAAATACTGCATAGTTCACACTTGAAATTGGTACTCTTAGTTATTGGCAGTGCACGACTTTCCAATAACAATGTAACATTATATATTTAATTACATTATAAATTATTTACTTTTAAATTAAATTAAATTAATGATATTTTGAAAATTATGTTAATAATAAAAAATATGTTTTCACAAATTAATAGTAAATTAGCAATTTATTATGACAGAAATATAAAAATTTCAATCCGACTTTAGCAAAATTAACTTTGAAGTAATTTGAAGGAATACGTGTTTCATTTCGCATCGCATTGTTTAGGTTGCTATCCTAAAAAGAGAATGAATTGGTGTTTTATTTCACATTGCATTACTTAAGTTGGGCCACGTTGTTTAGCCTCCTAACACCATAAGATTATAATCATATCTATATTATAGATACTTATTTATTGCGGAGAGAAAACCTAGATATTGCCATTAGCTACTGTGAGAAATTAGTGTTCTAACTTATAATAGAAGGATGAAGAGTTTCTTAAATACTCCATAGTTCACACTTGAAATATTTGGGATGACCTGGTACATTTACTTATTGTCACTACACCACTTTCCAAATAACAATGTGACATTATATATTTAATTACATTATAAATTATTTACTTTTAAATTAAATTAATGATATTTTGAAAATTATGTTAATAATAAAAAATATGTTTTTACAAATTAATAATAAATTAAGAGTTTAGCATGACAGAAATATAAAAATTTTAATCTGACTTAAGAAAAATGGTCCTGATAAACATTTTATTCGTCAAACTTCAACCGTGACTCAAACTCAAAACCTAACAAGAACCTGACTCCAACTCAAATTGTAACAAGAGCACAACTATCCCAAAGAAAAAGTCAAGCCCATCTTGTGGAACTCATCTTAGTCATCCTTGCATGGGCCATACGTCATTACTACACTCCCTTACTTCTCTTACTTAGTCATGCGTAGGATATGCACGATCATCCTGTTGACGACCTCGGTTTGACCATCCTGTTGGGGGTTGAAGGTAGTGTATTTGGTGAGCTTGGTGTCCATCTGTGACTAGAGGATCGACTAGAATGTGTTGAGGAAATGGTTGTCTTGATCTAAGACGATGGTTTGCGATATCCCAAAATGTTCCCACATTCGTTCGAAGAAGAGCTTGGTAGTGGCCTCCATTATGATGTTTTTCTTCCAGGCGTCCAAAATCACCATCTTGGAAAATCGATCAACAACCACAAAAACACATCTATTTCCCTTCTTGGTTGAAGGAAGGCCCAATATGTAGTCCATCGACATGGATTCCCTGGGCATATTGGGAGTAGTCAAAGGAGTGTATATTCCTTGTTTCTTAATGATCGGTTTAGTAACAACACAGGTCGTGCAGGACCTGATATACTTGTTGAAATCATGTTGAAGTTTCGACCAATAGAATTGTTGCTGCAACATTGCTACTGTCTTTTCTATGTCGAAGTGTCCTACCACCTGACTGAAGTGATCTTTCCAAATAAGATTTTCTCCCTCGCTTGATGGGAAACAAATATGGCCCATATGGCACAACAACCCACCCTAAAGATGGAAATCATTGACATATGTGTTTGTGCCCAACATATGGTAGGTAGTGGAAAAGTGAGAATCTCCCTCATAGAGTTGGGGCCATATGAAGGTTTCATGTCTGTAGGAGGGTAGCACTATGGTTAGCGATGCAACTGAAGGTCGATCGAGACAGTCAACAATGGGTTTGGTGCTCCATGTCTTATACTTGATGTTGAGATGAAACTACTGGAAGTATGTGGACCACTTCTGATGGTGGTCATTCGTTAATTTTCCTTGTGTCTACATGAACTACAAAGGCTTATGATCAGTTTGAATGATTGTTTCTTTCTCGAGATTGTAATGCCTCCACTAGCAGTAGGATTGTACAATGGAATACATTTCTTTGTCGTAAGTGGGGTACTTACAGACAATATTCGATAGTGTCTCACTATTATAGGCCACATGATGTCTGTCCTTAGTAAGAATTGTTCCCACAACATAGTCTCAAGCATTTGTCTCAATCTCAAAAGGTTGTTGTAGGTCGGGTAACGAGAGCATCGGGACTGAGCACAAGTGCTTCTTCAAATCATCGAACTCTTTTTTTACGACTAACCTCACACAAAATTTACCTTGCCACCACCCGTAGTCACTTGGATAAGGGCCCATGCAATATTGGAGAATCCCAACATGAACTTATGATAGAAATTGGCAAGGCCTAAGAAGCTTTGAAGCTCATTTTGTGTAGTCAGGGATTTCCAGTCACGAATGACCTAGATCTTGGCTGGATTGACATGTACCGTGTGTTCATCAACAATGTAGCTTAGGTAATGGACCTTGTTCCTGCCGAAGAAACATTTTTCCAAAATTGTATATAGTTTGTGTTACCGCAGATTGTGCAGAACCTGTTGATTATGTTGCAAATGTTCTGCCCAACTCTTGCTAAATATAAGGATGTCATCCAAATACACCACCAAAAAATAATTCATGAAAGGATGGAAGATATCGTCCATCATCCTCATGAAATTTTTTGGGGCATTCATCAAGCCAAATGGCATGACCAACCATTCAAAAAGACCTTCTTTGGACTTAAATATAGTCTTTCATACACCAGTATGCTCTATTGGGACCTGGTGGTAGCGAGAATTCAAATCAATCTTATTGAAGTATTTTTCCCTCTTGAGCTGGTCAAGGAGATCATCCATTTGAGGAATTGGGTATCGGTTCTCGACTATGATTTTATTTAGAGCCCGGTAATCAATGCAGAGTCGCCAATTCTTGTCTTTCTTCTGCACAAGAATGATTGGGCTTCCACAAGGTGATGAGATTAGTCAGATGTGCCCCTTTTCGAGCATCTCTTGGACCTGGTTCTTGATTTCCTAATTTTATGACAGAGAGCAGTGAAAGAATGGCCCATTGGGTAGCGATGTGTCGGTGGTCATATCGATTGAGTGCTTGACTTAATAGTGCAAAGGTACCTCAATGGGTGAGGAGAATATGTCTTTGTATTCTTCCATGACCTTATCCACTTTCTTCTGTTGCATGGAGAGACCTATCGCGGAGGCCATGGATGTGGATGCAACCTTCTGCTCTATAATACACTTAAAATAAAATATTTGGCATGTTAATAAATTTCTTTAATTGGAAATTTGAATGTAGAATTATGTGGTAAATTTGATTGTTGCTAATTTAATTATTGTGCAAGACATTGACTTGCCAAATGTCCTTAGTTATTGGATAGATGTAAGAGAATATTTTTTTTAATTCAATGAAGGGAATAGAGGAACAACCAAGTTAAAAAGAGATGATTATGAATCCATGAGTGGGGAAAAAGTTAGAGTTGACCTTGGGAAAAATGGGACAAGTGTAAAAAGTCAGTTTTGATGATTGACACACCCTAAAAATCAAATATTTTAAAGGCTGCAAATTTACAAAGGAGGGAAAAGAGCTTGGAAAGAAAGGAAGACGTAGGAAAAGAATATGAACACTTTTTTGAGGAGGTAGGACACTTCTTATCATGTGGAAGGGAGAATGAAAGCTTTATGAACAAGTTTCTCAAGAAAACAAAGGATATTCAATGGTTGTTCTGTGAGAACACAAGTGTTAGGCAACTAGAGAAATATGAAAGGCATTGTTGGACAAGGAGGCTTAGTTTGCCCTTATGGATTCATGGTGACGATCAGGGGTGACTAGATCAAGTGTCTTGGATGATCCACTTTATGGTTGGGTGGAACTTTGTTGTTCCTCCTGTTTTCCCAGGTTCCATATATATATAAAAAAAAATCTCTATCATTACATTCATGTTTAATTATATGTTTGATATGCATATTTTACTGAATGTTACCAATATTGTTATAATAGAATTGTTGTGGAAATAAGACATGAATTAACATATCTATGGTTGAGTAATATGATGGATACAATAATACTAGAATGTGAAAGAAAACATAGACGTTCAGAACATGTTTAAACAACAATGTGGTAAACATGTATATGTTTCCTTTAGTGGCAATTTTGATAAGCATAAGTAAACATGTGATAATTTCATCAAAGCATTTGCAAAATCAAATCAAAATTTATAAAGATAGTATTCATTGAAATTCTTTATTATTGTCTTTCCTTCCAAATATTACATGTTTATCAGTGTCATAATTCTTATTACAATCACAGACATTGGGCAATGTATAAAGTTCGATTATGAAAACATGTTAGGGACATCATACTAAAGAAGTATTAAAACTCTGATTTCTTCCTCGTGAGCTTAGGGAAAGGAGCCCGAATACGTTTTCCAATTCATTTATGCAAATACACTATCCATAATGAAGTTGACCAGAACCAAACCAAAGATCAGAACATTGGGTTATGTAATTCCCAATACAAACATTACACAATATAAATTCTTTTCATAGCATTTGAGCAAGTAAATGAGACCAAAATATTCTATACCCACAGGTTAGGAGGGTTTTCGCACATAGTGAGGCCGACCTCCTCGGTCGCCCTATTTGAATTAAAGTTCTGGATTATATGACTAAAGTCCAGTTTGATATAATAGTTGATAACTTGGGTCAACCCAATAGTTACGATAAAGGTAACATGCAACTAATGGGCTTAAATACAACTTTGAGATGACTAATGGAAGATCTCTACAATATTTTCCAAATCAAGCATAACATAATGAATTTACCAGATACAAAGTGATACATAAAAAAAAGTGTACAACGAATTAAATAAGTAGATAGAGACAGTGTTCTCACAAATAACAAATAACTATGCTTGAAGGTATATAAATATAATACACGATGTAACGACCCCGATCGTTACTAGTACATGTGATGCAAAGCAGTGCAATTTTTTTTTTTAAGCAGGAAGGAAATCAATGACAACAATTGATCAACACAACTTGATGACGAACAAAACTTACACATTCGGGAAATAGACAATAATGACACAACATACTAGTACATCATGCAACTAGATGAACATGTGATAATCAAGAGACAGACAAAAATGGCTACCCGTCCGACACAATCAAGAAAACACCTACAGGCTAAAGGGCACATCAACAACCCGACACATCGGCTCGACGAACCGTAATTAGAAACCTCTACAGCACACAAAACCAATCGCATTAAGGCGTTACAGAACCAAGTACCAACATCAATTATAGTGAACAAACGCCCACATTGGGAAGAACAAGACTCCGACCAGGTTGTCATTCGCATCTATCCATCAGGGTGCACAATGATCCCCTCATCAGGAATCATGTCGTCACAAGGAGTTAGGTGTGACAATAACCATGTCACAACATAACATATCTAGACCTTTAACCCAATCTAAATCCCTCACGTTAGGAGACCGAATCATATGTCAATAAATACACGAAGACTATACCCAAGCATCCAAACAACAAGTCGACAAGACGCAAGGTGACAACACTCAAAACTAAATTGCGTAGCTAACCAAAGTATTTATGGTTCCTACAAGGAAAACATGTGTGGTAAAACCACTACGACCAACCACCATTTACAATTCGACTTAAGGCAGAAGGCGCAAAGTAACCAATTAATTGTTAAACTATTAAACGTTTTAACTACTAAAACTACTAATACCTCGACCATTAATCTTGTGCAAGCTAATAAACTATTATGCCAATAAACCATTATATCTAACAAATTCTATTAATTCAACATTTATATCTTTGTCTAACAAATGATAATCCTATTATTTTTTAATAAAAATCAAATAATTTTTTAAAACTTTAATATCAATTAATATTAATAAAAAATATTATTTTCTTTGTATAACAATCTACTTTATTTTCTTCAAGTTCATTTCACTTTAAAGGATATGTTAGTTAGTGTACCTATTTAGACATTTTAGCTAATGTAATTAAGTGTATGTTAAAATATCTGATTAAAGTTCAATTATGAAGAAAAGTTTATGTGAAGTTTGTTCACCTTTGATAAAGCAATATTATTTCATATAACCTAAACTTTGAAACATTGAAACTAGAATCCAAACATGATGGTTGTAGAAGGGTTTACCTTTTTTAGTGCACAAGTCACTTAATCCTAGTAATATGCCTATCTTTTCTAGAACACAAATAACTTCGCTGCCTGTTGAATACATTATGAGGTTGTCTATTAAATATATGGCATGTTTTCTATAAAAGTATGATATCGCTAACTATTAATACATGATAGCTTTGTCTAATAAATGAATGATATCACTATCCAAATATATGATATGATATCGTTGTCTAAATATATGATATCACTGTGTAAATATATGATATGATTTCGTAGTCTAAATATGTGATTTGATATCGATGTCTAAATATATGATAATACAAATCGCATTGATAATAGAAATCACATTGGTAATAGTTGTAAACAAATTTGCTTTGATAATAGAAATCGCATTGATGGAAATCGTTGTCTATTAACACATGATATCTCTGTCTAAAGATATTGTTGTCTAATAATTATATTTAAGGGAAAATCGTGGAGTTTAAATATGATATTGTTGTATATTCATATATGTCTCTGAGTTAAATAGGATATCATTGTGCATTACGATATCCTTGTTTAGTATGATATCGCATGGGTAATATGATATCGATGTGCAATATGATATCATTGTGTAATATATATTTCTTTCAATGATCAAGTCGCTATCCAGTACGAAGTTTATTGATACGTCTATTGCTAAAAATTATTGATAAATATATTGATAAATCTATTGACATCGCTGGGTAAATACGGGGTAATTCGCCCAGAAAATCGTCGTGTAGATTCTGTGCAATGTGCCAAGAAAATCGTGGTGTGGATGTTGGGTAATTTTCAAAGAAAATTGTGGTGTGAAGGTTGGGTAATATTCCAAGTAATTATCTATCTAAAAAGAAAACCGCAAACTAAAAATTCACAGTAGTAAGTAATATAACGTAAAGATTGGACACTGGTAAAACGTGTAGATTAGGCATTGGTAAAACGCAGAGTTTAGACATTGATAAAATGCAAAGATTAGAGATTTTACCAATAAAAACATGGTGGTACTCATTCACAGAAACACAAAGATTAATCATTCAAGAATGAATCAATCAAAAATGTAGAGATACTCATTCAAAAAGAAAGTGCAAGGAATAGAGATTTATCATAACAGAAAAACACAGAGATAAGTAAGGGATAGATACTTGGGTGAACATTTTTCCTTCACTTATTATCCATGCACAGGAAAGAAGGGAATTTAAATATCAGTCTTAAACACCGGAGTGCAGACAGTCGATTAGGCTCTTGGCCGACTACTCAGGCACAGACTAATAACTTAAGGAAAAGGGGCAAAAGATAAAAACACAATTGTTCTTCATAATAAATCAATAAAAACAAACACATAGAAGTCATTGCAATCAGAGTTTGGGTTCTCCATGGGAAATCAATTCAAATACAATGAGCATAAGGATGGTATAACTTTAACTTCTCTCATCATAAAACCCTGGGCTCATCAACACAATTTGCGGAAAGATAAAAATGAAATGTCTAGATAGTGTTACGTTGATTAAACATAAAATTTAACATAGTAGAAGTACATTACTGAAGGCACAAGAACAATATTTAAACTACCATTCGATATAATATGCACATGTTGTACTATAGAAAAATGTGAAAGTTCTGAAGTCGTTGTCCCATGTGCGCTCCTTCCAGCTCCCATTTGCTGACCGATGTGACCTCACTGATACCTCCTAGCCAACGCCAGGGGTACTCTTCTTCCCCTTGAGCCCCTCGAGCTGCAAATGGTCCACACACACAATACCATAGAATGCTAGCACCCATCTCACCTCCTAAGGTCAAGCTACCACTCGTTACCCGAGCTGGGTATCCCAACTCCCACAAGAGAAAGTTCATTCAAGATAAAATTTCAGCAGCGTAACGTTATGCAAAAAGATGAGATCCATACTCCTCCTCCTCCATCCTTTTTATAGAGTTTTTAAGTAATCAATTTCCCCAAATTCTCATCAAATTCCTTTTTCATTTAATTAATTTCGAAAAACCTCCCCCGTACACATGTCGCTCGATCCCCTAGTTGCACCAGAAAATCAATTTTATTAATTAATTAAATATTCCTATTTCCCTCACCCACCTAAAAGTGTTCCTAAAAATGCTCCTAGGTGTCCCATTATTCCCTTACAATTCTTAAATGACTTACGCCTTACTTAATTCCTAGTTGAGTTCATAAATAGAAAGTTCCAAAGGCTAGATTCCTTAGTAATTTAGACATTCATCTTTTTCTTTACGTTTCCCCTTTTCTTTAAGTTTCCCCTTTTTCCTTAAGTTTCCTATTTCTTTTAAGTTTCCTCCTTTTTCCTCTTTAACTAAAAAAATTTCAATTTAGCAACTGTAGATAAAACAACCATTTACCCTTTTTAATTAAAAATTAATTTAGCATGTGTAGATAAAAACAACCATTTACCCTCTTTTCTTTTTAACTAAAATTAAATTAGAAAATGTAAATAAAAACAACCATTACCCCTCTTTTTAAAAATTTAATTCTCCAATGTAAATTTTTATTTATTTTTACTTTAATAAATAAAGTTTGAATTTATTTACCCCCTTCTTCTTATATGTCTAAATATTTTTGTTAAGGGGTTCTGCTTACACCTAGGTTTTACATTCACTAGGACGGGCGACCTTTTGTTTTTAGGGAAAAATTGTTTTTAAACTTTACTTATCATATCATTCATTTTAAGGCCGACTAGGTCCTAAGGAGGCATATTTTTCTAGGCACTAGGTTTAGTCACTTACTAGTTAAAATTGTGATGTGACCCAAGGGTGCCACTCGCCTCTTTCCATTTTCTTTGCACGACGTTCCCTTCAATATGCACTACGTGCTCCAAGGGTGTCACTCGCCTCTTTACGTTTCTTTGCACGACGTGCCCTTCAGGACACACCACGTCTTCCAAGGGTGTCACTCGCCTCTTGATTGAATTTGGTAGATGTCAAACCCTTGGAGTCAATACTCTGCTAGGTGATCTTGTTGGAGACTAAGGGAATCTAACGAATAAGGGCCCTACCTTATTTCACGCCCCTTAGAATCATCGTGAGCGACTTTCACAGTCTTCCCTCTTGACATCGTGGGTCTTCTCGAACTAGGTAATTGTTAACCTATAGTTTGAGCCATAATGGGAGTGCTAGTAGGCCATGGTAGGGATGCTACCACACCTCTCCCTCAAAGTCTCTGGTTATCATGCGTGACCCCTCTACTCCAAATGTGAGTCTAGTCGGAAAGCTATCAGCATCCTACATCCATCAACATCCAAAGTCCTCCACACTGAGGAGAACCCAGTCATTAGCACCTATATATGTAAATACAACAAAATAACATATCAACAAATCCATAATATCTCATAATCATAATCAAAATGACCAATAGTATAATAACCTGGATCACTTGCATGCAAGTGTACTCAAAGAATAATTTTGCTTAGTGCACGCAAGAGAGAGATGTTACATACACCTCCTCTTGGTTTAACTTCGTCTCGAAGTTTCACAATATATAAGTGCTGAAATAATTATATCACAGTATCATAAGTCTATCTATCAAACAAAAATGGAAACTGCTGGCACATATCATATGCATCCTCCCAAGTCGTCGAGTGCAAACTATAGTCATCCCACTGGACCTTGACCTGATCTACTGTTCGACGTCGTAGCTGTTGAATGCGATGGTCCAGAATGCAGATTGGCCCAGTCATGAGCACACCCTCATCAGATACCTGCAAAGAACTCATGTCAATAACATGTGTAGGATCACTAATATAATGTCTCAAAATAGATATGTGAAAAACATCATGCATATGCCTCAAAGAGTTAGGCAAGGCTAGTTTATAGGCCACAGGCCCCTTCCTTTCCACAATCTCAAAAGGTCCCATGAACCTAGGAGAGAGTTTATCACCCTTCCCAAACTTGATCGAACTCTTATGCGGTTTCATCTACAGGAAAACTCGATTGCCAACCTCGTAACTACGGTCGACACGGTGCGCATTGACATAAATCTTATTTTGATCATGCGCTTCTTTGATCCTTTGTCTTATGGTTTTAATTTGATCTTCCATTTCTTGGATCACTTCTAGTCCCACCAGGACCTTATCCTCAAGCCAATCCCAACTCAAAGGCATCTGACATGGTCGCCCGTAAAGAAACTCAAAGGGTGCTATATTAATGGTGCTTTGATAAATGTTGTTATATGGAAATTCTACCAGTGGCAAGAACTCTTTCCAATGCTTTTGTTGGTCCATAATGTACATACGCAACATATCCTCCAAGATTCGGTTTGTTCGTTTGGTTTTCCCATCTGTCTCCGGGTGATACGCGATACTAAAGTTAAGTTTGGTTCCCAAGGCCTTTTGGAAACTAGTCCAAAATCGTCCAGTAAACACCGCTCCTTGATCAGATATAATCCTCTTAGGCACACCATGTAGCCTCACAATCTCACTGATGAAAACTCTAGCTATGTTAGGTTCCTGGTATGCCATACGCACAGGAATAAATGAGAACTCTTCGTCAGAGTGTCGACTATTGTAAAAATCAAGTCATGTCTCCTTCCCGTCAGTGGAAATCCAAAAGTAAAATCCATCGAAATGACCTTCCATTTTGATTCCGGAATAGCGTGTGGTTGTATTAATCTTGTTGGATGTCTATGTTCAGCCTTCACCTGCTGACATTCTAGATATCTTGCCACGTAGTTGACTATGTCTACCTTCATTCCTTTCCAAAAGAATAAGGGTTTAAGGTCTGCCTCGTCTTCATGAATCCAGGATGATCCATGCACACTTCTCTGTGAGCCTCGTTTAGGATCAAACTCCTCAACCCATCATTGGGAGGTATGTAAATTCAACTTTTAAATCTCAATAATCCATTGTTGTCCATAGTAAATCCTTCAACTGTTGGTACCCACATTGTGTTTTGTCCGATAAAATCCTTGACCGCTTTGTACCAATCATCGTCACGCTGTAAATTTAGAATATTTTCACATAGACTCGTCTGAAGAGGCATCACTGAAAATATATGCGATCTCTAACTCAATGCATCAACCACTATGTTCATTGTTCCCTTTATGTAAGTAATCTCAAAATCGTATTCGCTAAGCAATTCCGACCAATGTCATTGTCATGCATTCAAGTCACTTTGAGTAAATATGTGTTGTATTCCACAGTGGTCCATTTTTAGTTCGAATTTTCATCCAATGAGGTAGTGTCTCCAAAATCTCAAGCCATACATAATGGCTAACAACTCCAGATCATGCGTCGCATAGTTCTCCTCATGCCTTCTCAACTTTCTCAAGATGTAAGCAATCACTTGACCATCTTGAATCAAGACTCTGCCTAAGCCTTCCTTGGATGCGTCAGTGAATACCAAGAAGTATGAATCCATGTCAGGGACCTTTAGTATCAATGTTGTCATCAACAACTACTTGAGCCTCTGAAATGCCTCCGCGCATTTCTCGGTCCAAAAAAAATTATTTTTCTTCTTCTACAATTCCATGATCATATTTTCTATCTTCGAAAAACCCTCGATGAACCTTCTATAATATCTCACTAAGCCCATGAATCTACGCACTTTGGGGACATTTGTTGATGCAGGACACTCCATAATATTCTTGACCTTTGTTGGATCCACAACGATACCTTCGCTGGAGATGACATGCCCTAAGTAGTGAATCTTTGATTGATAAAATGAGCATTTAGGCATATTCCCATACAATTTGTTCTCTCGCAGACACTGTAGTACCAAGCACAAGTGCTCATCATGGTCCTCCAACATTCTAGAGTAAATCAAAATATTTTCAATGAACACTTAGATGAACTTGTCCAAGTATTCGCGAAACACCTCGTACATCAAACTGATAAATACCCCTAGGGAATTTGTCAGTCCAAACGGTAAAATAGTAAACTCCTAATGTCCAAAACTCATCTTAAAGAAGGTCTTAGGGATGTCATCCTCTTTGATCCGTAATAGATGATACCTTGATCTCAAGTCAATCTTTGAAAACACCGTCACACCTTTCATCTGATCGAACAGATCATCAATCCTTGGCAACGGGTATTGATTCTTTATCATTGCCTTGTTCAATTGGCAGTAGTCGATGCAAAGTCTCCATGAATGATCCTTCTTCCATATGAAGATAACATGCACAACCCACGATGACACACTTGGACGTATAATTCCTAGGTCCAACAACTCCTTTAGTTACATTCTCAACTCTTGTAACTACGGGGTCGACATTCGATAAGGTGTTCTTGCTATCGATTCAGTTCTCGTTTTTAGTTCGATGGTAAATTCCAATTCCCTCTCCCATGGCATCCTAGGTAAATCCTCAGGGAAGACATATGCAAACTCTCTCACCACTGAAAGGTGTTCTAGACCTCTCGCTACTCCCTTCTCATTTAACACAAGGATCTCATAAATCTTACATCCCTTGTGCATGCTCTTCCATGGGTGCAAGGAAGAGATGAACCTCAGGGAAACTCCCTGGTTCCGACATACAATCATACTTCTCTGTCCCTCCTCATTGACCAAGCTCAACCATTTAATATTACAGTTGAGTATCGCCTCATGTGATTCCACCTACTCCATATCGATCACGACATCATAAGATCCTAAGATCATGACGTACAGGTTGGCCCTGGTGACAAACTCTCCTAGGTTAAGGCTACAACCCGTAACCTTCCTCCAACCTTTTGTCTGGATCTCGAAGCCATTTCTACAAAGATAAACTCGTCCTGTTCAACTACCTTTACCTTAATTATTTTTAGCGTTGCACTGGAAATGAAACTCTCGGTAGCACTGGGATCTATCAAAATACTAAGGGTGTGGTCAGCGACAATACCTGATGTCTCGAGCATAGTCGAATGGTGCTCTACCTGGAGGTTATTCACCACTACATGAATCCAATAGTCCTTGCCTAAATATCCCATGGTAGTGAGTCTGACTGATCCAGATGCTCTAGTCCTCTCCACTGGGCACTCGTGTTGGTAATGTGTCTCCCAACATGTCTGACACCCCTTCTTTGCTCCAGTATTCCTGGTACCCGAAGTAGGAGCTAACGACCCACTGACCTGGAATCCTGGTTTGTTCTACTGAACATGCCTAAACTATTGTTGTTGTGGTCGGTGTTGTTGCTGGTGTTGTGGTCCTTGGTAAGGAGTCTGCTGCTGAGGTGTTGATCTCCAAGGTGTATTGAAAGTGGATCCTCTCTGGAAGACATAATATCTTGGTGAGTGTCTAGCTAGTGTCTGACACTGCTCTGCACCAGATGACACCTGCCCTACTGGTCTCACAGGAGTCTTTCTCTGAACCTTACTGATAAACCCCTCCTCTGCTATGAGGGCCTTTTGGATGGCATCATGCAAGGTTTGAGGCATCAGAATCCTAACCTTTGCACGAAGAATGACATTAATGCCAAACACGAACCTATTGACCTTAAGTTTCTTAGTATTCATATGCAAAGCATACTGAAGAAGTTCCATAAAATGGGCCTCGTACTTGGGCACCATACAACAACCCTGTCTCAAGGCCTTGAACTCGTTGAGCTAATGCTCAATGAATTCCTCTGATAGATACCTCTCTCGGAATTGTTCCTTGAATAATTCCCATGACACGTCTTTGAAGGCCATGTTGAATTGTGGCATGAGCATCTTCCACCATAGAAGAGCACTCCCCTTTAGTTGAAATATCACCATGCGGACCTTCATATTGGAGGTATATTCATGAAGTGAAAATCACATCATCATATTTTCCAACCATGCCTCAATAGCTGTGCCATCTGGGGCACCAAATAACTCAGTAAATTTGACCTTCTTGATTTCACGGTGAATGCTACCAGTATCGACCGAAGCGTGGAGTGGACCCTTAGGGGGTTTCGGTGCCCTGGCCTCATCTCTATCCAAACAATTAATCAGTGCCTCATACATCTACTGAAAGGACCTGATAAGCCCAACCACATCACCCACAACTATATGTCCATGCCCAACAACTTGTTAGTTTCCCTGGGGGTTATACCCCTCAGGTGTGGATGCTACTGGAGGCATCATGCCTCCTCCCCTAACACCTCGTCGTTTGCCTCTGCAGTGTCCTCTAACCATGATTACCTGCACGAATACAAATCAGTTTAATTAGCAACCTGACAATCAAATATCTAACCAACAGAAGCCGTAGTGATTCCAAGTCGCAAGTTGAACCAACTTTGATACCATATGTAATGACCCTGATCGTTACGACTACATGCGACTCAAAGCAGTGAATTTTTGTTTTTCTCTGTTTTAAGAAGGAAGGAAATCAACAACAACAATTGATCAACACAATTTGACGAGGAACACAAATTACGCATTTAGGCAACAAACAACAATGACACATCATAATATCACATCATGCAACTAGACAAACATGTGATAATCAATAGACAAATAAAATTGACTACCCACCCGACACAATCAAAAAAATGCCTACAAGCTAAAGGAAAACATCAACAACCCAACACATTGGCTTGACGACCCGTAACTAGAAACCTCTATGGCACACAAAACCAATCGCATCAAGGCGTTATAGAACCAAGTACCAACATCAATTACAATGAGTAAACACCGATATCAGGAAGCACAAGACTCCGTCCAAGTTGTCATTCACATCTATCCATTAGGTCGCGTAGTAATCCCCTCGTCAGGGATCATGATGTCACAAGGAATTAGTCATGACAGTAACCATGGCACAACATAACATATCTAGACCTTTAACCCAAGCTAAATCCCTCATGCTAGGATATCGAATCATCTATCAATAAATACACAAAGACTATACCCAAGCACCCAAGCAACAAGTCGACAAGATGCAAGATGACAACACTCAAAACTAAATTGCACAGCTAACCGAAGGATTTATGGTTACTACAAGGAAAAAATGTGTGGTGAAACCACTATGGCCAACCACCATTTACAATTCAGCTTAAGGCACAAGGCACAAAGTAACCAATTAACTGTTAAACTATTAAACGTTTTAGCTAATAAAACTACTAATTCCTCGACCATTAATCTTGCGCAAGCTAATAAACTATTACGCCAATAAACCATTATGTCTAACAAAGCCTATTAATTCAACATTTATATCTTTTTCTAACAAATGATAATCCTATTATTTTTAATAAAAATCACATAATTTTTTAAAACTTTTATATCAATTAATATTAATAAAAATTATTATTTTCTTTGTATAACAATCTACTTTATTTTCTTCAAGTTCATTTCACTTTAAAGGATATGTTAGTTAATGTACCTACTTGGACATGTTAGTTAATGTAATTAAGTGTATGTTAAAATATATGATTAAATTTCAATTATGAAGAAAAGTTTATGTGAAGTTTGTTCACCTTTGATAAAGCAACAATATTTCATATAAGATAAACTTTGAAACTTTGAAACTAGAAACCAAACATGCTGGTTGTAGAAGGGTTTACCTCTTTCAGTGCACAAGTCACTTAATCCTAGTAATATGCCTATCTTTTCTAGAACACAAATAAATTCGCTGCCTGTTGAATACATTAGGAGGTTGTCTATTAAACATATGGCATGTTGTCTATAAAAGTATGATATTGATCACTATTAATACATGATAACGTTGTCTAATAAATGAATGATATTGCTGTCCAAATATATGATATGATATCGTTGTCTAAATATATGATATCACTGTGTAAATATATGATATGATTTCACGGTCTAAATATATGATATGATATCGTTGTCTAAATATATGATAATAGAAATCGCATTGATAATAGTTGTAAATAAAATCACACTGATAATAGAAATCGCATTGGTAATAGTTGTAAACAAAATCGCATTGATAATAGAAATCACATTGATAGAAATTGTTGTATATTAACACATGATATCTCTGTCTAACCATATCTCTTTCTAACAATTATATTTAAGGGAAAATCGCGGAGTTTAAATATGATATTGTTCTGTATTCATATATGTCGTTGAGTTAAATAGGATATCGTTGTGCATTACGATATCGATGTTTAATATGATATCGCATGGGTAATATAATATCGTTGTGTAATATATATCATTGTCAAGTATCAAGTTTATTGATACATCTATTGCTAAAACTTATTGATAAATATATTGATAAATCTGTTGACATCATTGGGTAAATACGGGGTAATTCGCCCATAAAATCGTGGTGTAGATTCTATGTAATGTGCCAAGAAAATTGTGGCATGGATGCTGGGTAATGTGCCAAGAAAATCGTGGTGTAAAGGTTGGGTAATATGCCAAGTAATTAGCTATCTAAAAATAAAATCGGAGAGTAAAAATTCACAGTGGTAAGTAATATAACGTGGAGATTGGACATTGGTAAAACGCAAAGATTAGACATTGGTAAAACACAGAGTTTAGACATTGGTAAAACAAAGAGATTAGATATTTTACTAATCAAAACGCAGTGGTACTCATTCACATAAAAACAAAGATTAATCATTCAACAATGAATCAATCAAAAATGCAGAGATACTCATTCACAAAGAAGGCACAAGGATTAGAGATTAATCATAAGATAAAAGCGCAGAGATAAGTAAGGGATAGATATATGGCCGAACATTTATCCTTCACTTATTATCCATTCACAGGAAATAAGGGCATTTAAATCTTAGTCTTAAACACCGAAGTGAAGACAGTCGATTAGGCTCTTGGCCGACTGCTCAAGCACAGACTAATAACTTAAGGATAAGGGATAGAAGATAAAAACACAATTATTCTTCGTAATAAATAATTAAAAACAAACAAAGATAAGTCATTGCAATTTTTTTTTGGATCACCATGGGAAATCAATTCAAATACATTGAGCATAAGGTTGGGATGACTTTAAGTTCTCTGATCATAAAACATTGGGCTCATCAAGACAATTTGCGGAAAGATAAAAATGAAATCTCTAGATAGTGTTACGTTGATTAAACATAACCTGTAACACAATAAATTCACATTACTGAAGGTGCAAGAACAATATTTAAACTATCATTCAATATAATATACACATGCATATCATAGCCAAAAGCGAAAGCTCCAAAGTCGTTGTACCGTGCATGCTTCATCCATCTCCCACTTGCTGACCGATGTGACCTCACCGATACATCCCAGCTAATGCTATTGGTACTCTTCTTCCCCCCAAGCTCCCCGAGCTGCAAAGGGGCCACACACACAATACCAGAGATGCTAGCACCGAACTCACCTCGCAAGGTTGAGCTACTGGTTGTTACCCGAGCTGGGCATCCCAACTCCCACAAGAGAAAGTTCAGTCAAGATAAAGTTTTAGCAGCGTAACGTTATGCAAAAAGATGAGATCCATACTCCTCCCCCTCCATCCTTTTTATAGAGTTTTTAAGTAATAAGTTTCCCCAAATTCTCATTAAATTCATTTTTCATGTAATTAATTTCAAAAAAAAACCCACATACACATGTCACCTTATCCCCTAGTTGCACCAGAAAATCAATTTTATTAATTAATTAAATATTCATATTTCGCTCACCCACCTAAAAGCGTTCATAAAAATGCTCCTAGGTGTCCCATTATTTCCTTACAATTCTTAAATGACTTACACCTTACTTAATTCCTAGTTGAGTTCTTAAATAGAAAGTTCCAAAGGTTAGATTCCTTACTAAGTTAAACATTCAAATTTGTCTTTACGTTTCCCCTTTTATTTGAGTTTCCCCTTTTTCCTTAAGTTTCCTATTTCTTTTAAGTTTCCCCCTTTTTCCTTTTTAACTAAAAAAAAAAATTAATTTAGCAAGTGTAAATAAAACAACCATTTACCCTTTTTCCTTTTTAATTAATATTTCTTGTTATATTTCTAAATATTTTTGTTCAGGGGTTCTGCTTAGACCTAGGTTTTACATTCACTAGGCTGGGCGGATTATTTTTTTAGGGAATTTTTTTTTTTAACTTTACTTATCATATCATTCATTTTAAGGCCGACTAGGTCCTTTGGAGGCATAGTTTTCTAGGCACTAGTTTTATTCACTTACTAGTTAAAATCTCGACGTGCCCTTTAGGACGCACTACTTGCTCCAAGGGTGCCACTTTCCTTTTTTAGTTTTCTTTGTGCAATGTGCCCTTCAAGATGCACTACGTGCTCCAAGGGTGTCACTTATCTCTTTTCGTTTCTTTACGCGACATGCCCTTTAGGATGCACCACATGCTCCAAGGGTGCAACTCGCCTCTTCACTAAATTTGGTAGACGTCAAACCTTTGGAGTCAATACTCCGCCACGTGATCTTGTTGGAGACTTAGGGCCTATAAGTAATAAATCCCCTGCCTTATTTTGCACCCCTCAGAATCATCGTGAATGACTTTCACATTTTTCCCTCATGACATCGTGGGTCTTCTCGAACTAGGTAATCATTAACCTACAGTTTGAGCCACAAAGAGAGTGCTAGTAGGATTTGGTAGGTCTGTTGCCACACCTCTCCCTCAAAGTCTCTAGCTGTCATTTGTGACACGTCGACTCCAAATATTTTTTTGATGATGAAATACCAGATTTACATCTAAGAAGGGAGATAGAATTTTATATCAACTTAATACATGGATCTGCCCTTGTGTCAAAATCCCCATACAAGATGAGCATTATGGAGTTAACAAAACTTATAATGCAGATACATGAATTACTGGATAAAGGATACATTAGACCCAGTGTATCACCATGGGGAGCACCAATTTTTTTTATTAAAAAGAAGGATGAGACATTTCATTTATTCATTGGTTATCGACAGCTAAATAAAATGACAATAAAAAATAAGTATACCCCATTGTGGATTAATGATTTGTTTGATCAAGTGGGAAGGGAAAAAGTATTCTCAAAAATTGATCTAAGATCTGGTTATCATCAAGTAAGAATTAAGGATGAGGAAATGAACAAAACAACTTTCCGGGCGTGATATGGACATTATGAATTTTTGGTAATTCCTTTCGGAATCACAAATGCACCAACCACTTTTATGTGCCTAATGAACAATATATTCAGTTAGTATCTAGATAAGTTTTATTTTTATTTTTATTGAAGATATTTTGATTTATTCAAAGAAATAAAAAGAACATGAAGAAAACCTAATAATAGTGCTACAAACGTTACGAGAACATCCACTCTATGCTAAATTCAACAAATGTGACTTTTACCATAAAGAGATACAACACTTGGGACATATTATTTCAGAGGATGGAATAGTAGTGGACCCCAAAAATATAAAAGAAATTGTAGAATGGCCTAGACCCACGAATGTAGAGGAAATACAAGTATTCATGGGTATAACAGGATATTATAGAAGGTTCATCGAGAGCTATTCGAAAGATTCTTTTTTTATTACATCTTTACAGAAAAATGGAAAAAAGTTCATATGGTCACAAAAGTGTCAGGAAATTTTTTATCAAACAAAGGAATGATTAACTGCTACACCAATCCTTAAATTCGCCGACCCTTATAAATATTTCATTGTTTTTATATATTCCGGTAAGGATTAGGAAGAGTCTTATAACAAGAAGGACACGTGATTTCTTTTGAGTCACGAAAATTAAAGGATCATGAACGTAACTACGTGACACATGACTTAGAATTAGCTTCTTGGATTTATGTGTTAAAAATATGGCCTCCTTATTTAATAGGAAGGATGTTCCTAATTTTAACTGATAACAGTGGCATAAATTACTTGTTAAATGAACAAGGATTAAATGCATGTAACATCCCGCTCTGGCGCACTGACAAAACTTATTCTTTGAGGACACTTGC
>ML791599.1:92200-112158 GCA_009831015.1 Picea engelmannii
TGCTTGTGTGGCCCCTTTGCGGCTCGGGGGGCTAAGGGGGAAGAAGAGTACCCCTAGCGTTGGCTGGGAGGTACCGGTGAGCTTTCTACGGTCGGCAAGCGGGACGCGGCATGGAGCGAGGGAAGCGGCACAGCGCGAGGGACGTCTCTGAAGCGGGCGTGTGGCTAAGGTACGATTTTAATTGGTAAAGTAGAAAGCATTTTATATTCGACAAATTATTGTTATTGGGATAATAGGATGAGATTGTTTGGCATTATATTTTGCAATTTCGTGTAGCAATGATATTGTAGAGTTTGTTATATTATGATCATGTGTCCCTTAGTTATGATGTCATGGGTTTTTGCTTTGATATGAATTAGGTGATGTTGTTAATTTCTTATTTGTTAAAAACCAAAAAAAGAAAATTTTCCTATTGGACTTCGCTATTCATAGGCATAACGAAGGGGTCGTTACAATGCACGACAAGAAAGATTGCTTGCATTTTTAAGCGAATTTGACTTTGAAATCAAACACATTAAAGGAAAGGAAAATAAAGTTGCATATGCTCTTAGTAGAAGGACAAGTGGCATTTATGAAATAATTGTGAGTAAAGAGGATAATGATCTTGGTGAAAAAATTAAATATGTAGGTACTTGTATCCCAAGTACTCGTATCTTGTTCTATCCCAAGAAAAAATCTTCTTTTACTTGTATCTAGTTGTATCCCAATTTGATATCTAATTTGGTGAAGTACCTAGCATGCTACAACATATCTAGTAAGTCATCGATCCTAGGAAGAGAGTATTGATTCTTGAGAGTGATCTTATTCAATGCTCTATAGTGGCTACAGATTCTCCAATCCCATCCTTCTTGGGCACTATTATGATAGGTGACCCACAAGGTAAGGTAATTAATTGAATTACTCCTTTCTCTAACAATTGTTGCCATAGTTTATTTACTCCATTTGCTTCCAATATGGACTGTCTATATAGTCATATGTTTAGAAATGGGGAGTTAGGTCAACACAACTATATCTCATGCCCTACTAACCTCTTAGTTTGTAACCCTTTAGGATATTATAACACTTCCTTATATGCCTACAAAAGCTCCTCCCACTAGTGTTTCTTCTCTTTAGTACAATGTCCCTCCAAATATTTCTTTACCTTGACCGAATCATCTCTTTGTTGATTCTATATTAAGAAGAGCAACACAAAATTCCTACTGAACTGATCAATTTCTTGGCTTGATTAGCAGTTATGAGAGATATATTGGATTTACCTTTATGTGCATTGATGATGAAAGAATTATCCTCCCTCATCAAATGATATTGGTTTTCTCTCCTCATGAAGATCAAATCCCTCATGTACATGAAGTATCTTCCAAACACTATAGTAAACACACTAAGTAGTAATATATCTACCTCCAGTTCATTTATATAGTTTATATTTAATAAAATTTTATCTTACACTGCTTAGTTACCTTGAGCTCTATATCCTTATTTACCCATCCCAATGGGTATGTGTTAGAATGAAAATCTCTCTATGGCAAGGGGTAAACCACAATAGATGGAAATGATTGCATAAATAAACTTTATTCTCAAGTATGTTATATAAACAAATATGCTAGCAAGACATGATAAAAGGTCTGACTTGTCCAGACATTCGATGAAGTCCATTGTTGAGCACTATACCTCAACTAGTCCCTAGTCCTCAACAACCAAGAAATGCAAGAATATGGTGATAATATATGATGTTATCAAATTAAATAGCATAATCCATCAAAATTTATAACAAATACGCCCATGGAATAATAATTAAAATATTTGCAAGATATCAATTGGACGAGAAGAGAGTATTTCTATTAAGATATAATCAATGAGATTGAATAAGTTATAGACTTCTGTGTCGGCAAGGTTCAGAACCAGGAAACTGAGTTCCTTCCAGTTGGGCCTCCACCATTTCAATCCTCCACCAAAGGCAAGCTCATGTAAGAGAGACAATCAAGTTCTCAACCAGCAAGAGAATAGCTTGGGGGTTGAAAAATGTGTTCAGAATTAAAGGACAAAGGGATCCAGAATCAATGTGAAGTGAATACTTCCTCCAAAGTAACTTTGCTCTCAAAGTTGAATTCTTTCTCCTCTTTTCCATAGCTCGGAATTGGCCAATTTATAGCCTTCAAGTGGAACTAAAGGGATGAGACAGAATGTTTCCATTATATGGAAGACCAAGGATCAGTGATCTCCTGTTGTGACATGGAAACCCGACACTATTTTTCAATTTTGGGCACAAATCTCGATGTATGCGGGATGTAGTGGTGCAACCTACCTATTCGCATGCTATATAGTAGGCACGGTGTGTATATGTGGAAACATTGTATTTTTAGCTCTGGAATTTGCAAAAAGGGATGACAAGTATGCATAGGGAAATGGAAAAAGGCCTTCTCTGCAAGATTGCATGGGGTGAGGTAAATATTGCTATAATAGTATGGCTAAGGAATGTGGTCACTGAATTTCCAATCCAATCTTACTTATTATATCTTCTTCTATAAGGTTGGCCTATGAACTAGAATCAAATAGAGAATCCACTCGCCTTCTTGACCTATATATTGATATGGAAGAGTTTATAAATCTCCTTCTCTTCCTTGGGATGGAGGCTACTCATGGTCACCTCCTTTTGCATTATAGTTTAGACAATATGTTTCTTCCAAATTCAAGATGCTCTCAACTTGGTTTCCTGAATCCATGGCTAGCATGTGACTCTTCTTATTGGCCTCCTTCTTGCGGTTCTTTGGACGTAACTTCAACACTTAACTTTGATATGACTGTCGATATTACAATGGTTACAATGGTTGATTGGATCATTGCACTAATTTGGAGTGGTCGTTGTCTTCTTATCATTTCCTTTCCACTTCTTTACCTCCTTGGAAGCATCTTGGTGGTGTTTTTGTTTGGAACCATTTGGTTATCCTTTATTCTTGTCCATTTTCTCCAAATACCATGCTTGCACACAAGCCTCATCAATGGTCCTAGTTTTAAAGAGCATCACTTGCATCCTTAAATAACTACAAAGACCACAAAGATACTTGGGAAGAACATATGGGTTATTGGAATATATTCCCAACATAATGGTTTGTTTTATGAACTCAATAGTGTACTTTTGTACGCTCTTCCCTTACTTATATTGAAAGTAATGCCAACATATACATTGGTCCTCTTCATACCCAATAGGGTAAAAATGTGACTTAATGAGGGATTTAAACACCTTCCACTTAGTTACTGGAGAGTGACCCAGCAACTTAAGTGTCTTTATGTGGCTTTCCCACAAATTTTTGGCATGGCCCTCTAAATTTAGTTGGGGAAATGATATATTTTAATATACTCATATGCCATGAACATTGAAATGGACTTTTATTTGTTGTTACCATTTATTCAACTCAATAACATCAATATCACATTGATATGGTTTGATGTCCATTTTTTCCTCCACTTTAAATAAATATTGGGAAGAAGTGACATTGGAACTTGGTCTCTTGTTATTTGGTTCCTTTTCTAGGTCTTTATTGTCTCCAAATTTCCTATTTCAACTAACTTTCAAGTTAGAGTTACTAAAATCCTCGAAAGGTATAAAATATCTCGAGAGAGATACCATGAGGATCATCATGTTGTGACATATCTTAGCAACTTGTTCTTCTAGTGAACTGAAATATCTCCTTTGAATCATCCCTTGGATTTTTATTATACTCATATTCTATGGCTAGGTTTTCGAGACTTCATTCTTTAAGAAAATTCCTATGTCGTACAAATTCCCACTAAAACTTGAAATAAATTTTCTCTCATATGAATATGATGTAAGCTTCTATGGATACTCCACTTCATCACAATAGATCATACAAGTTTTCACAAAACCTTTGTTATGAAATGGTTTTCTTAAGATTAAGATTTAATATCATTCGATTAGAACACAAAAAACCAAATTAGGTTGAGACTAAAACAAAAGAGGCTAAAACAAATACCACACCATACACACAATGAAAACATGATGTACCTTGGGAAACCTAATATAGGAAAACCTAGTTATAAGGTGAGGACTATGCCTTGCTCTTTTCTTCTTAGTTATGAAATGCAAATACAAAGAAATGTTAACTCACTATGGATATACCATGGACATTGTGACCTATATGCTTGCTAGAGGGTCTTCTTCTTCTTGTGTTCTACTCCATATCCCAAACCATTTCTCTTGTCAACTATAAAACAATGAATTAATATAAAAAATAATGAAATCCCTTCCTTTCTTAGCAAGTGATCCAGGTGGATATTGATTGACACCCACCTATTCCAACTGGCTCATCATGTTCGTTTTTTGTTTAGCACGTTCTTTTGTACTACTTTGTAATTGTGAGTTCTACACTTCTAGGTATTTCTGAAGCCCCACACATCCTCCAGGTGGATATACGTGGTCTCTCGCCTAATCCAACTGGCTTATTTTGTATGTTTTAATGTCATCACATCTTGTTGTACTTCAAGGGACATTTTGGGGCCCTAAACAATGTTTTCTTGGCTCGCCACAATGAAATTGTAGACAAAGAAAATTTTTGATGACGTAATGTGTAGTTCTCTGAAATACCTTTCCAACGGGATATCACATGCCTAAAATGAAGGTCATATGCAAAAGTTATGACCTTTGGATGTTGAGGTACCAAATTACACCAACTTACCCATAGGGCCCACATGACTTTTGGCATTTCACGTTCTAGGGTTAGGTTTTTGGATGTCTATGGTTTTGGCATTCATAAGTAATATAAAAAAGGCCTCTGGATCCTCATTGTAGTCCATTGTGCTCAGACAGATGCGCGTAGTAGCCACATCTCTTCTCAGAGATAACTACCACCATTCGAGAAAGTGTTTCAGTTCTGCAGTTTTATAGTTTCAGACTATTTCATTATTTAATAGAAGATATTGTTCAATGGATATTTGTGTTATTATTCATATCTCTGTATTTATTTTATTCAGTCTATTAATCAGTTCATTCCACTCCTAAATATGGATCAGTGGTATCAAAGTGGGCTTCTCTTCATTTATTTTTCTTCGTGCATGTCCCCGACAAGATCTGGGTACAAGAAGTTGGGACTCGAACCAATTGAGCCATTAAAATATTGGTCGCGCCGAGCCCAAAAAAAACCCATGGGGGATGAAAAGAAATATGATGGAGTAGGAGATCTTATTAAAATGTTGCTTGAGGAATCCCTCGCGTGACAAAGGAATGAAATGATGGACAACTTCGTGTAGATCCTTCGATGACTTCCTACAGGAGAAGCATCTTCATCAAGCGGCCATGAAACACCCTTCAAGGTACAGGTAAATTTTGATATTCCATTATTTGAAGGACTAGTAGATGTAGATGTTGTAGATAAATGGTTGAATCTGCTCGAAAGATATTTTTCTGTCCACAATTTTTCTGATAGGGAAAATATCACTTTTGCAGTCCTCAAGGTCATTCCCCATGTTAAATATTGGTGGTATACTTACTCTAAGCAAAGGGCCGTGAATGAATCTACAATGTTTGTGGTGGCCCCTACATGGGATTCCTTTTAGAACACCATTAAAGAACAATACTACCCTTTTGGAAGCTGTGAGGACCGATACACCATATGGACCACCCTATGTCAAGAAAGGGACCAAAACTTACCATATTTCACCAATATTTTCCATACCCTACACACCAAATTGGGTATCAAAGACTCTGAGCATCATCTAATGCTCAAATATTGTTTTTGTTTGCATAGATACATTCAAACAAAAATGGATTTTCTAGACATCGCCTCGTTGGGAATGACTTATAGATACGTTGTCAAGATCGAGAAAAAATTTACGCAGAAACGATGAGAGTTTGGATCTGCAAACCCCTCACAACTGAAGAAGGGAAAATGCAACCCCAACCCACACAACAAGGGACCAAATCGAGATGAATGCCCTTAGGAAAACCAGTCCAAGCCACAACACAATAAGGGAAAATGGTGTGAGTACCATAACATTCCTTGGCACACCACCAAAGAATGTCGCTCCAAGTAGTCCCTCATGGCCAAAATGAAGGCTTCTGAGTCATAGGATGATTATGATTCTGAGTCAAATAATGAAGGAGGGAAGTAGATTATCAATGTTGAACCCAGTGCCATTGTAACTACCACCAAAGTCCATCCATGCGAACCAGAAGATTCAGAGGAAGGGGAACGCCTATTTCACTGAAAGATGTGGGTCAAGGGGGCACCAATTCATTTCATTGTTGACTGCATTATTTAGAAGAACCTGATTTCAGCAGAGGTTGTCAAGTGGTTGGACCTGCCAATGAAATTGCATTTGCAACCCTAAAGCATCGGTTGCCTTCGCCAAGGAAGAGATCTTCATGTCAGCCAACAATGTCTTCTTCCCTACGACATCAAGCCTTTCAAAGATGAGGTACTATTTGATATTTATCCCCTTGAAGTTTGTTATTTTATTTTAATAAAACCATATTTGTGGAAGTGTAATGTTGTGTATGAGTCTAGGCCCCATAGTGTTATCATTACTTTGGGTAGACAGTTGTATAGAATCCCATAGATAGCGTTACCTACTGCTATTTCTTTAATCTCCTTTAAGCAATGTAGTAAGGTCGTTTCATAGACTGGGAAGTTCGTCTTATTTGTGATCTATGCTCATAGTAAGCAAAAGGTCACCACCACATCCATGGCCTCTACACAGTGTCTCTCTTTGCAGCAGAAGAAGGTGGATGAGATCGTGGAGGAATACAAAGACATGTTTGCCTCACCTACAGGGGTATTGACACACTGCCAATTCAAGCATCCAATTGATCTGACCTCTGGTGCACCTCTACCCAATGGACTAGTCTATTGGCACTCATTGATGGAGAATGATGAAATCAAGCATTAGATCCAAGAGCTGCTTCAAAGGGGGCATATCAGACCCAACTCCTCCCCTTGTGGAAGCCTAATTGTACTGGTGCAGAATAAGGATGAGACTTGGTGACTCTGCATTGATTACAGAGCCATAAAAAAAATCATAGTCAGGAACTGCTACCCCATTCTTAGGACTGATGACCTTCTTGACCAACTCAAGGGGGAAAATTTCTTCAACAATATTGAACTGAAGTCTAGCTACCACCAAGTTCCCATCGAACTAACGGATGTATGGAATACAACCTTCAAGTCTAAAGAAGGTCTTTATGAATGGATATTCATGCCCTTTGGATTAAAAAATGCACCAAACACTTTCATGAGGTTGATGGATGATGTATTGAGACCGTTCACCAACTCATTTGTGTTAGTATATTTGGATGACATTCACATCTTCAACAAAACATGGTAGGAGAACATGAGACATATTCAACAGGTTTTGAGTACTCTACGACAACACAAGATTTATGCCAACTTGGAAAAATGATATTTTGACATGAACATGGTCCAATACTTGGGCTACATTGTTGATGAGCATGGGGTGCATGTTGATACAACAAAGATCCAAGTCATCCATGACTAGCTAGCCTCGACCACACTGACTGATCTTCGAAGCCTTTTGGGACTAGCCAACTTCTATGGATGGTTTGTGTTGGGATTCTCCCATATTGCATGGGTCCTTAGCCAAGTGACCAAGGGAGGTGGTAGGGACAAGTTTGTGTCGGGGAAGGAGAAAAAATGAGCAGTCAATGATCTAAAGCATCTCTTGTGCTCAGCGCACGTACTCTCCTTTCCTGATCTGCAACAACCATTTGATACTGAGACTGATGTATTTGACTATGATGTGGCCACATTTCTCACTCAGCACGAACATCCAATGGCATACCATAGTGGGACTTACACCATCACTAAGGATATAATAGTAATTATTTTGAGCTCAACACTCCACCCTTCCTTGGTCTGCATCCAACATTCAATGTGGACCTCCTTTGTCCATATTTCCCCCCATTGTTGGACACCTCCCAGATCGCAGAACAACTGACACCAATAGAGCTCAACCCTGACTACATGGAACAAGAATCCACTGATCATATAGTATACACATAGGTCAAAGGCACTCGCTAGCATCAGATCCATCTTTATTTGGTTTTCAAGGAATGGAAACTCCTACACCAAGGCAAGTGTCTCACACGGGGCCAAATCAAACAGAAGTTTCCTCACCTGATGGGGGAACTCAATGCAATGGATACCATTTATTCCTAAGGGGGGAGGATTGATCCAGGTGGATATTGGTGGCCACCCACCTATTCCAACTGGCTCCTCATGTCCATTTTTATTTCATCATGTTCTTATGTACTTCTTCGTAATTGTGGTTTCTACACTTTTGGGGTTGTCTGAATCCCGACACATCCTCCGGGTGGCCTCTTGCCTAATCCAACTAGATTTTTTGTATGTTTTCATGTTAACACATCTTGGTGTACTTTCGGTGCCGTTTTGGGGCCCTAAATGTTGTTTTTTTGGCTCACCACAGTCAAACTATAAACAGAGTCAGAGTTTGACATAGGAATGTGTAATTACCTTAAAGTCCTTTCCAATGGGTTATCATGCACCTAAAACAAAGGTCATGTGAAAAATTTATGACTTTTGGAAGTTGAGGTACCAAATTACACTAACTTACCCATATGGCCCACATGACTTTTGGCGTTTCACCTTCTAGGGTTAGGTTTTTGGATGTCTAGGGTTTTGGCATTCATGAGTAATATCAAAAAGGCCTCTGGAGCCTCATTGTAATCCATTCTTCTTAGACGTATGCTTGTAGAAGCCACATATCTTCTCAGAGATAACTACCACCATTCGAGAAAGTGTTTCAGTTCTGCAGTTTTACAGTTTCATCCTATTTCGTTATTTAATAGAATATATTGTTCACTGGATATTTGTGTTATTATTCATATCTCTGTGTTTATTGTATTCAGTCTATTAATCAGTTTGTTCTGCTCCTAAATATGGCTCAGCAAGCAAATAATTAACATGTCCTAATAGCCATCTATGATTAGGGTTATGGTTTTGAAAGCCTCAATTCTCAATTATGGTTAGCATTTTAGACCCTCTAGAATCTTATTGAAATTCCACATGTGGCTAGCTCAACATGTGTGACTAATGGAAAATGACATGGCATCCCCTTGGCACCATAGTGGTCACAAGATAAGTCAACTTTCAAGAGGCATAACTTACTCATTATAACATCCCTCTCTTCCGAGAACAGGTTATTGACTTATTTTTTAGGACACTTTCATGCAAGTGATCTGGTTTGAGTATATGGTTGTCTGTTTCTCTTATGGGTTCTTATGATGAAGGATTATGATTTATGCTTATTTGATATTTAGGTATTTACATATGCTATTAACGAGTTTCCCCTAAGTGTGAAGGACACTTGACAGATTGAGGATGTCGATGACATCAATGGACCTCCTTGGACTTTGGATTGTGTCAGGGGGTGTATTGAATTGGTTTGAGTATTTCCTTTATGCATATGTGACATATGATCGATTATATTATGATGTTTTTTATGGATCATTCACAGTTTTTCGTTGATGGATGAAGGTTGAAGATTTATTGCTAATATGAATCACATAAGGAGTAAAGGGGCCATGCACATAGACCAATTATTGAGGGAGAGGTGTGGCAGCAACCCTGTCACATCCTACTAGCTCTCTCGTTTTGGCTCGAATTGTAGGTTAACGATTACCTAGTTTTATTGATCCACGATGCCATGAGGGAAGACTGATACAATCACTCATGAATATTATAAAGGGTGCGCAATAAGGCAGGGTCCTTATTCCTTAGAGGCCCTTAGTCTCTTACAAGGCTGCCTGAATGGAGTATTGACTCCAAGGGTTGGAAAAATACCAAAACCAGTCAAAGGTGAGTGACATCCTTGGAACATGTGGTGTGTATTGAAGGGCATGTCTCGTAATTAAAAATTGAATCAAAGGTGAGAGGCACCCTTGAAGCACAGAGTGGATCTTGAAGGGCATGTCGTGGTATTAAAAAGGTGATTCAATGAATCTAGGTGGCCTAGAATACTTTGAGCGAATGTTAAACCTGTAAAATCTTGAGCATTGTCGAATCAATTAATTAATTAAAGACTGAATTTATTAACCATAATCCCTAATGGTCTAAGATTTTGTAAATAAAAGTTTAACTAAGCCTAAGTCTAAGTTATTGAGAGGAGAAAAACTAAACTACAAATTAGATGAAATAAGAAAAAGGTAAACAAACTTAAGAGATTAAGAGAGATAAATTAAATCCAAAAAATTTAATACAATACACATGTATGCATAGACAAATTAAAATGAGAAAGGAATAAAGCATACAAGAATGTGTAAGCATAGAAAGGTATCTAGAATCTAGCTTAGCTAGAGAACATTCCTATTTTAACTCAACTCCCTTTTAGAAAGGCATCGGTCATAAATGGGAAATAAAGGGAATAAAGGGACAACTAGGAGTGATTTTAGGATCACTTTTAGGATGGGTGAGGAAAATTGAATTTTAATTAAATTAAATTGTGGATTTATTGGTGCAAGTAAGGGAATGGGTGACAAGTGTATGGGGGGAATAATTCCTAATTAAATTTTTCAAAAACAAATTAAATGTGTGAATGGCAAGTTGTCACTAAGGAAATTCTATAAAACAAATGGCTAAGTGGAGGAATAAACACATGGGTTATGAGTAAGGTTATGTTGTAGAAATTCTAACTGGTTTTACTTGTTAGAGTTGGGATACTCATATTGAGAGAGAGTGGTGGGTATACCTTACGAGGTGAGATGGGAGATAGAGGATTCTAGTTGTGTGTGTGTGGCCCCTTTGCAGCTCGGGGGGCTAAGGAGGAAGAAGAGTACCCCTAGCGTTGGTTGGGAGGTACTAGTTAAGTATCAACGATTAGTAACCGGATGAAGGAAGGGACGCCAGTCGCCAAGGACCATTATCAATCCCATCATATTTTCACCTTTCAGTTACAATATTTACCATTGTTGTTAGTTAATCATCTCCTTTTAAATCAAAAATTTATTTTATGGGTACTAAATCGATTGAGAAATGATTATATTACATTGGGTGACTCATAAAACTGTATGATTTAGGAAAAATTGATTAACTGGATAATAAGTTGATTATGTGATTGGAAAATGATTTATATTTCTTGCACATAGGATGTTGAAATTCTTCTACATTTTAGTTCAGGAAAATTTTCAAATTTATAGCTTTCTCTCCCCTTGTTATATCGCCATCCTGGAATTTTTTATTTTTTATTGGTCACTTGATTTCTTCTATCCTCGATTGGTGGTTTACTAGGGGTTATCTCTGTGTTTCCTAAAAATCTCTAAGACATTACCCTCTTCTTTTTCTTTAAAATGCGCCCAACATAGTAACCATTATGTACTCTGCATTTTCTTCCTTTCCTCAGCAAAAATTGTTTTAATCTATGCATTGTTCGGGAGTGCATATACTATGCATTTTATTCTTTTTCTCAATGAAGGTTTGTTTTAATCTATGCATTGTTGGGAGTCAATCTATTTTTTGTTTTCCTCCTTTTCTCAGTGAAAATTTGTTTTACTTGATTCTATGTGTTTTGATAGTTATAAACCCTGCATCTTAACCCATTGCTTAGTGAGTTCTATCCTTATTTCCTCTGCAAAATTTTCATGATTTAAGTATTCCCGAGTGTCTAGGGAAGGGGGAACTCTATGTTTTCCTTTAAAGTATTTGCAGTTCTACCTTCAAAGTCCCTATGAATTTCCCTTCAAGGACTCTGTGATTCTCCCTTCAATGTCCCTACAAAATTCTATTCAAAGACTCTGTGTTTTTCCCTTTAAAGACCCTGTGATTTTTCCCTTTAAATTCTCTCCGGGTTCACCCTTCTCTCAGTGATTAGTGAATGTGAGTATCCTTGCATTTTTTCTCAATGAAATTGCATCTTTAGTCTCTTCGTTTTTGGGAGACAAAGGCTCGGTGCCTTCAACCTTTGGCCCACCGAAATTGCATCTTGATTCTCTACATTTTTGGGAGCCAGACGCATTGTGCCTTCACCCTTCTTCTCAACGAAGTTACATCAATATGCTCTGCATTTTTCCTTTTATGCCTTCAACAAATTTTAAACACTGGATACCACCTGCGATTTTGTTTTCCCTCTAAGATTTTAACCAATGGATACCACCTGTAATTTTGATTGCCCCCAGTGTTTTCTTGTTCCTGTGCCCAACATGGTATCCAATATTTTTCCCGGCATTCATTTATACCTATCAAAATACATTGTATGAAATTTATCCAATATAGTAAACCTAGAAAGAATAATACTACTGAATTTGGATTTGCATACTATTTTTACTTATGAATCTATATCTATTATAGATTCATCCGATATATTATGAATATATTGAATTCTTCCTAGAAAAACAATTGAATTGATACGTGCAATTGGAGGAAATGCTCAACATATTTCTTCATTGTCAAGATGAATCTATTTTTTATGTTTTTATATAGAAAATAAAATGTTCAGTTGTATTTGTTCTTTATACAGCTTACATAAATAATACACAGATTTCTTCTTGGTTAGGTTGAATCTATGTTAATAATGTTTTAAATTCTATATAAATAATTATATTAGATCCTTAAAATAACGAGTGTCAATGCATTGACTGATGTCCTTGCTGAAAAGTTGTTCTCAACCTTATGAACATTAATTTTTTTTCTCATACCTTAGTTACTCAACCTTGGGCTTGTTTGTTGATTTTGTCTAAGTTTAAGTTATTTTATTTTATGGGATCATGATAAACCTAGGGTTGATTAATGGATAGTTATCTTTTTAGCACCTTGAAATAATGGTGATGCATGATTAAATTAGTAATTAAATTTACTTGCGCGCCTTGAATAAGGTTGACATGTGATTTCCTTGTAATTAATCTTTTGCGCCCTGAATTTAATGTGATTAGATTACCTTGCACATCGAAATAAATGGATGAGTAACTAGATTCTTGCGCCTTGAATTTAATAGATTAAACTTCGTTTGCACCTTAAATTTAATGGATAATTATTTTGTGCCATGATGTAAAAGCAATGTATGAATGGTCATGTGTGTACTTTACTTCTTGCGCCACTAAAAATGTTAATGTATAAATGATTGTGTGTTGATATCCCTTGTGCCATGGATGATGTTGATGATTAAGTAATTATATTTCTTGCACTATGGACTAATGATGATGCCTAAATGATTATGCTTTAGATTACTTGTGTGTGTTGTAACAATGTTGATGTATGATTTCATAAGTGATTAGATTAATTGTGTGCATTGTAATGATGTTTATTATGTTAATTCCTTATTTAGATCACGTGGGCACCTTGGAATAATGTTGATTTATGGTTGAATTCAGTAATTGACTAATCGAGCACTTTGAAGTAAAGTAGATGTATTTTTTTGCACCTTGTAAATAAATAAAGTTGATTACATTGTTCCTTAAATTATGTCGTTGTATGATTGATTTAGTAATTAAATTCTCTTGTGACTTGGAATTTATGTGATGTGTGATTGGTTATTAGAACACTATTGCACCATTGATCATCGTTGATGTTGTTGATTTAGCTAGTTGGTTTTTGGACTTGAATGTGTAAGAGGGATGTAGACACCTCCTTGTTCCTATGAATAGTCTCCAGCTTGAAACCTTAAATGGTCAAAATCAATCAGATGAATCTCAGGCTTGAGCATTGCTTATGTCTCTTGAAGTTCCTAACCTTGCAAGGTAGGTTGGGTGGGTAGTTTCTCTATGTTATCTTTATGTGCTGAGTTGATCTTGCATCACCATTTATGATACTTGTTGATTTTGTGTCACTATCTAATGTGATGATTTGTTAATTATGTGTCATTACTAATTATGATTGATGCACTGGTTGCATCATTATGGATTACAATGGTGAGTCACTTGTAATGATTTTACTTATGATGTTGTAGATTATGCACTGCTATGAATTTTATTGATGATGTTAATTTCCTAATGCTGTAAAAAGAAGATTACCTTTTTTCTGCTCTTTCCTAGTCATAACGGAAGGGTCATTACATATGGTATTAGACCAGGTTCAACCTCATGACTTGGGATCATTACACCTTCCACTGTATTAAACATTTGATTAATAATTTATTGCTAATTGAATTGAATTTTGTCCCTGCAGGTAATCATGGTTAGAGAATTTTGTGGAGGGAGACGACATGGTGCTAGGGGAGGAGGTGTGATGCCTCTAGTATCATCCACTCTAGAGGGGTATAACCCTCAAGGAGAAGAGAAATTCAATAGAGAGGAGACGATTTATGTGGGGGGTGTGGTTGGGTTGATGAGGTCCTTTCAAAGGATGTCATAGGCCTTGATTAACCGACTAGATAGAGATGAGGACAAGGTGCTTGTACCCCCTGAGGGTCCACAACGTGCCCCAGGCAGTACTGGTAGTATTCACATAGAAATTGAGAAATCCAAGTTTCTCGAGTTCATGGGTGCCAAAGACGGTGCAGTCGCTGAGGCTTGGTTGGAGAACATGGTGATGTGCTTCGCACTTCGCGACTACACCTCTAACATGAAAGTCTGCATGGCGGTATTTCAACTAAGGGGAGTGCCCTTCTATGGTGGAAGATGCTCCTACCACAATTGAACATGGTCATTGAAGACGTGTCATGGGAGTTGTTCGAGGAACGGTTCTAGGACAGGTTTTTTTATAGGAATTCATTGAGTGCCAGTTCATTGAGTTCAATGCCTTATGACAGGGTGGTCATACATTGTCGGAATATGAGGCCCAATTCATGGATCTACTTAGGTATGCTCCACATATGAACATAGAGATCTCAAGGTCAACAAGTTTGTGTTCGGCCTTAACGTCAGTATTCGTGCGAAGGTGAGAATCCTAATGCCTCAAATGTTGCACGATGCAATAGAGTTGATCGGTGAGGGTCAGGGAAGGACTCCTGCGAGATCGTTGGGACATATGAAATCTAGTGTGTATTAGCATCAAACACCAACTATAAATTCATCAGGGTATCATGGTACTCTGAGAGGATACACATTCACGACACCACGACGATCGACTCCTTGGTATATGACTCCCTAAAGAGGACCACAAAACCTGCAACGACATCGTCCACAATAATAATAGTTTAGGCCTGTTCAACTGAACAAACCAGGGTTTCAATCTGGTGGGACAACAACTTTTACTTACAGGACCAAGAGTACTCGACCGAAGACCAAATAATGGACTTGTGGAGAGACACATTACTAGCATAACTATTCGGTTGAGAATGCCAGAGCAGCCGGGTCATCCAGACACACTACAGTTGGAGATTTGGGCAAGTCCCACCATATTCATGCAGTGGTGAAGACCTCAGGTACTATCGTTGACCAGAACTTAGTATTTTGATAGATTTTGGTGCTACAGAGAGATTTATTTCTGGTGCAGTGCTAAAAATAATTAAGGAAAAGGAAGTCGAACAGGATGAGTTTATATATGTGGAAATGGATTTGGGTGCCATGAAGAAGGTTGGAAGAAAGGTTACGTACTGTAGCCTTAACCTGGGATATTTTTTCATGAAGGCCAACCTATATGTCACAATTTTCGGATATTATGACATTGTGATTGGTATGGACTGGTTGGAATCACATGATGCGATACTCAACTATAAGAAGAAGAGGTTGATTTTGACTGAGGATGAGGGTGAGAGACAAGTGATTGTAGGAAGAAACTAGGGACTTTCCTTAAGGTTCATTTCTTCCCTACAACTATGGAAGAGCATGCGCAAATGATGCAAACTATATGAAATCCTAGCGCTAAATGACAAGGGTGTGGTAGAAGGATTAGAAAACCTTCTGGAAGTACGAGAGTTTGTGGACATGTTCCAAGAAGAGTTACCAAGTTTGTCGCCCGAAAGACAATTGGAGTTTACAATTGACCTAAAACCTAGAACCGAACCGATAGCAAGAAAGCCTTATCGGATGTCAATGCCTGAGTTACAAGAGTTGAAAATGGAACTAAAAGAGTTGTTGGACCTAGGAATTATATGTTTAAGAGTGTCACCTTGGGGTGTGCCTATTATTTTCATGCAAAATAAGGATGGGTCATGGAGGCTCTGTATTGAATACTTTCAATTGAACAAGGCAACATTCAAGAACCAATATTCGTTGCCAAGAATAGATGATTTGTTTGACCAAATGAAAGGCGCGACAGTGTTTTCAAGGATCGAATTGAGATCAATATATCACTAGTTATGGATCAAGGAGGAAGATGTTCCTAATACCACATTCAAGACAAGGTCAGGGCATTACGAGTTTATCATTTTATCATTTGGACTAACAAATTCCCCAAAGGTATTTATGAGCTTGATGAATGGGGTGTTCTGTGAATACTTGGACAAGTTTTTTCAAGTATTCATTGATGACATATTGATATATTCTCGGATGACGGAAGAACATGACAAACATTTGTGCTTGGTACTACAATGTTTATGAGAGAACAAATTATATGGTAAATTGTTGAAATTCTCTTTTTATCAATCGAAGATTCATTATTTGGGGCATGTTATCTTTGGTAAAGGCATCGTTGTGGATGCAATGAAGGTAGAGGCTATTATGGAATGGATTGCATTGACAAACATACCAGAAGTACGTAGCTTCATGGGTTTGGAAGGATATTATCAATGGGGTGCGAAGGTTTTTCGAAGATAGCAAATCTGATCACGGAATTGCAGAAGAAAAACAAGAACTTTGTATGGACCGAGAAATGCACAGAAGAATTTAGAAGGCTCAATGAGCTGTTGAATACAACGTCAATACTAAAAGTCCTCGATGTGGATGAGGAATTCTTTGTATGCACAGATGCATCCATGGAAGGCTTAGGAGGAGTATTGATGCAAGATGGTTGAGTGATCCCTTACATCTGAAGGAAATTAAGAAAGAATAAAGAGAACTACATGACACATGATTTGAAGTTATTGTCCATTGTGTATGCCCTGAAGGTGTGGAGACACTACCTGATTGGACAAAAATTTGAACTAAAGAAAAACCATTATGGTTTGTAACACATTTTTATGCAAAGTGGCTTGAAAGCGTGACAAAGGAGTTGGTCAGAATTGCTTAGATAGTACGATTTTGAGATTAACTACATAGAAGGAACAGTGAATAGAGTGGCAGATGCATTGAGTCAGAGACCACACATATTTTTTGTGATACCTCTTTAGACGAATCTTCGAGAAAATATTCTAACTATATAGTGCAATGATGACTGGTATAAATAGGTTAAGGAAAATATCGGACATGACACCATGTTGGTACCAAAGTTTGAAGAATATATTTTGGACAACGACAGATTGATGAGGTATAATAATTGGGTTTACGTACCACCTAGTCACGAATTGAGGATTTTGATCTTAAACAAATCTCATAGAGTAGTGTACATGGATCATCCAGGAGTCACGAAGATGAGTATAGACCTTAATCCCTTATTCTTCAAGAAAGAAATGAAGGCGGACATAGTTAGCTATGTGGCAATATGTCTAGAATGTCAGCATGTTAAGGCTGAACATAGACATCCATCTAGATTACTACAGACACACACTATTCTGAAATCGAAATGGGAGGTCATTTTGATGGAATTTATTGTGGGATTGCTACTAACGATAAGGTGGCATGACTCAATTTTCATGGTAGTTGACACTCTGATGAAGAGTGCCCATTTTATTTATATGCATATGACATATCAGGAACTAGACATAGCTAGAGTTTTTATTAGTGAGATTGTGATATTCGATGGAGTGCCTAAAAGGATCATATCCAATCGAGGATCGATCTTTACATGATGTTTTTGGACTAGTTTCCAAGAGGTATTGGGAATAAAACTTAACTTTAACACAATGTATCACCCAAAGATAGACGAGAAGATTTAAAGAATGAACCAAATCCTGGAAGATATGTTTCATATGTATGTGATGGACCAACAAAAGCATTGAGAATATTTCTTGCTACTGGTAGAGTTTGCGTACAACAACAACTATCAAAGCACCATTAATATGGCATCGTTCGAGTTTCTTTATGGGAAACCATGTCGGATTCCATTGAGCTGGGATCGACTTGAGGATAGGGTCCTGGTAGGACCATAAGTGATCCATGAAATGGAAGAACAATTGAAAACAATAAGACACTGGATTAAAGAAGCACAAGATTGACAAAAACTTTATTTCCATGCACACTTCGTTGAACGTAATTATGAAGTTGGCAATCACGTTTTCTTGTGTGTGAAACCGCACAAGAGTTCAATCAATTTTGGAAAGGGTGTTAAACTCTCTCCTAGGTTTGTGGGACCTTTTGAAGTTGTGTAAAAGAAAGGGCTTGTTACCTATCAATTAGCCTTGCCCGATTCTTTGAGGTGTATGCGCGATGTTTTTCATGTATCTATTTTGAGACATTATGTTAGTGATCCTACACATGTTACTGACATGAGTTCCTTGGAGGTGTCCGATGAGGGTGCACTCACAGTGGAGCCAATCTTCATTTTGGACCATTTCATTCAACAGTTGCGATGTCAAACAGTCAATCTGGTCAACGTACAGTGGGACAATTATAGTCCACACTTGACTACCTAGGAGGATGCATATGATATGCGCCAACAATTTACTTATTTATTTGATAGCTATACATATATATCTCATCAAATGATTTATTTATTGCATTATATATAGTACAACTTAGGGAAAAAGTTTAAAACAAGAGGGGTTGTATGTAACATCCCGCTCTTGCGAGTACATGTTACTGACTTATTTTTTAGGAAACTTGCATGCAAGTGATCCGGTTTGAGTATAATATGGTTGTATGTTTTGCTTATGGGTTCTTATGATGAGGTTCATGGATAATGATTTATGTTTCTTTGATATCTATGTATTGACATACACTATTAACAAGTTTCCCCTGAGTGCGCAGGACACTTGAAAGATTGAGGTTGTCAATGGCATCAATGGATCTCCTTGGACTCCAGATTGAGTCAGGGAGTGGATTGTATTGGTTTGAGTATTTCATTTATGAATATGTGACATATGATCGATTATATTATGATGTTGTTTATGGATCATTGGCAGTGTTTCGTTGATGGATGCAGGATGACAATTGATTGCTAATATGACTCACATAAGGAGTAAAGGGTCCATGCACATAGACCAATTATTGAGGGAGAGGTGTGGAAGAAACCCTATCACAACCTACTAGCGCTCCTAGCATGGCTCAAACTGTAGGTTAGCATTTACCTAGTTTGAGTGATCCACGATGTCGTGAGGGAAGATTGAGACAATTGCTCACAAATATTCTAAGGGGTGCACAATAAGGCGGGGTCCTTATACCTTAGAGGCCCTTGGTCTCTCGCAAGGTCACCTGAATGGAGTATTGAATCCAAGGGTTGGACAACTACCAAAACCAGTAAAAAGTGAGTGGCACCCTTGGAGCATGTGGTGCATATTGAAGGGCACGTCACATAATTAAAATTTGAATCAAAGGCGAGTGGCATCCTTGGAGCACAGAGTGCATATTGAAGGGCCCATCACAGTATTAAAAAGGTGAGTCAATGAATATAGGTGGCCTAGAAAACTTTGAGCGAATGTTAAACCTGTAAAATCTTGAGCTCTTATTAATTATTTAATTGATTAATTAATTAATTAATGATTGAATTTATTAATCATAATCCCTAATGGTCTAAGCTTTTGCAAATAAAAATTTAACTAAGCCTAAGTCTAAGTTAATGAGAGGAAAAAAACTAAATTACAAATTAGATGAAATAAGGAAAAGGTAAACGAACTTAAGAGATTAAGAGAGATAAAATAAATCTGAAAAATTTAATACAATACACATGTATGCATAAAATACCAAATTAGAAATTAAAATAAGAAATGAATAAATCATACAAGAATGTGTAAGCACAGAAAGGTATCTAGAGTCTAGTTTAACTAGAGAACATTCCTATTTTAACTCA
>ML791599.1:122877-136813 GCA_009831015.1 Picea engelmannii
GTACTAGACCGGACATTGCACATGCAGTGGGAGTTTTGAGCAGGTATATGTCAAAACTAGGGAAGGAGCATTGGACAACAGTAAAGAGGGTCTTCAGGTATCTTCGTGGCACCACTAGTTATGGATTGTGCTACCAAGGAAGATCGGGATTAGACAGAGTGGTGGACATACATGGCTTTGTTGATGCAGACTGGGCTGGAGATTTGGATCGCAGAAGATCTACAAGTGGGTATGTATTTAACCTATTTGGAGGAGCAATCAATTGGATGAGCAAAAGATAGGCTATAGTGGCACTCTCAACTACAGAAGTTGAATACATGGCAACCACTCATGCAAGCAAGGAAGAAGTATGGTTACAAAGATTGTGTTCAAGTATTGGGTTGGTACAACAAGCAGTGAGATTAGACTATGACAGTCAGAGTGCAATATTTCTGGCAAAGAACCCAGCTTATCATTCGAAGACAAAGAATATTGATGTTCAGTATCACTTTGTGAGAGACATGGTTGAGGAAAAGAAGGTGTTGCTGGAAAAGGTTGACACTTTGAAGAATGTTGCAGATTCATTGACAAAGTCTGTGAGCACAGAAAATTTCTCTTGTTGTAGAGTAACAATGGGAATTGTTTCCCTGGATTGTTGACTATATAATCCCCTGGACCCCTGGATGCAAAGAAAACAACAAGTGGGAGAATGTTGGGCATGTGTTATATTCTTTGCATGTGTGTGTGTGTGGGTGCGTCAGATACGACAACTGTGTCTGACGATCCCTTCACCTAGAGCTCTGTCATGTGCATCGAGTGCTTTCCTAGGGGGTTCCCAGGGGGGGGGCAGGTATGCCCCCAATTGGTTACGCACAGTGTTCGGCACCGGGCGGTAGCATGGAGCCGACAGGGTTCGGGGCAGTGCCCCAAAATTTTTTTGGGGCCGGTTTTTGCTATTTTTAGCGGATTTTGCTATTTTTAGCTGATTTGTAAATTAATCATGGATTAAGGGATTAGGGTTTTGGTATCTACAGAATACCTAAAAACATTGTATATATTGTATGGAGAATGGTGAGATTAGATATAATGAAAATAAGAAAGATTTTCCCGGTTGAGGGTTTCCGGTAAAAATCTCTGTGTACTCTGTGTATGAGCCATTGATTAATTTATGTATTGCTTAAGAATCTATATGCATTTCTTTACTTCGCAGGTTTAAAACTTACAGTATTCAGGTTTTTTTTTTTCTTGTTTCTTTCCCTGCAATTGATCTTTGTACATGACCTTCTCATTTAATATGACATCTCTACTCCTAATTATTTTGTTATTTTCATAATCCCATAAGTGATAACTAAAATCATTAACATCGTATCCAATAAAGGAAGAATTCTTGGATATTTCCTCAAGCTTTGATCTATTTTCTTTATCAATATGGACAAATGCTTCACAATCGAAAGTCTTCAAAAAAGAATAGTTTACCTTTTTACATGTCCATGCCTCCTCTGGAATTCCACCATCCAAAGAGATTTAAGGTCCTCTTTTCATTAAGTAAACAACAATATCTACAACATCTTCCCAAAACTGTAAGTGAAACCCAACATGCAATTGCATACTCCTTGCATGCTCCATGATTGTCCTGTTCATCCTTTTTGACACACCATTTTCTTGTGGTGTTCATGGAAATGTTTTCTCTCTACGAACCCCATGGTATGAACAATAATCATCAAAATCCCTTCTGCAATATTCACCTCCATTTTCTGATCTAAGACACTTCAACCTTTTTCCTGTCTCATTCTCAACCAAAGCTTTCCATTTCTTAAAAGTATCAAAAACATCGTATTTTTGTCGAATGCAATAAACCCAAGTTTTTCTAGTTGCATCATCAATAAAAGTAACATAATAACGAGAGCCACCAAGAGATGATACCTGAGCTGATCCCCATACATTTGTATGCAAAATCTCTAACCTTTCATTCTTCTTTTCCTTTCTAACTCTTAGAAATCTAACTCTCTTATGGTTTCCATAAACACAATGCTCACAGAAATCCAAATCAATTTGTTTAAGATAAGGGAATAAATTTATTTTTTGAAGTATTTGCATCCTCTTCTCACTCATGTTTCCAAGCCTATGATGCCAAAGTGTTGTATCCACTCATGTAGAAGCTAAAGGGATAGAACAATCAATATTACCAATACATAAATACAATGTACCTACCTTTTCTCCTTTTTCTATCACCAGTGATCCTTTGGTGACCTTCCATGCCTTATTTGTAAATATGGATACGCAGCCTTCACTTTCCAACTGCCCAGTTGAAATTAGATTTTTTCTTAGATCTTGAACATGTCTTACCTCTTTCAACAACCATTTGATTCCATTATTTTTATTTATTTGTACCTTTCCCATTCCAACAATTTTGCATGTTGCATCATCACCCAAATGAACCTGTCCAAAATCACCTTGAACATAATCTAGAAAATGTTTCCTATGCGGTGTGGCATGAAATTAATCCCCTAAATCTAGTACCAAATACTCAAAAATATTATCTACAGAAAGAATCAAAGAATCTTGTAACACATCACCTGTTACATTTGCTTCTTGATATTTCTATGGTTGTCCATATCTTTGTTTCTTTGGAGCTCTGTAGTCTTTGTTCAGATTTCCTTTCTTCCAACAATTCCACCACTCTATCATTCTCAGTCTGGATTTGGATATTCCCTTCCTATAATTCTCGTGTTTCCCTAAGCCATTTCCTCTATCATTTTGTCTTCTCATGATCTACATGTTTAATGCATTACCTGATGTCTCACCTGTGCTTTTCTGTCGCATTTCCTTGCTAAGGATAACACCAACAACATCATCAAATTTTAGATTGTTTGAACCAAAGACAGACTTACATACAGCCATGACCAAGCCATTCCATCTTTTTGGAAATGAGCATAGGATTATAAAATCCCTAACCTCATCATCAAAGTTCACTTTTAATGAACTTAACGGATTAGTAACCGTATTAAATTCATTTAAATGATATGCAATAGACCCACATTCTGACATCATATTAAATAATCTCTTCATTAGAAATACCTTTTTGGATGCTGAGGGTTTTTCATACAGTTTAGCTAATGCATCCATCGGTTCCTTCAATGTCTTCTCTTTTGAAATATTTAAAGCCATCAGTGCTGCCAGGCTCAACTGTATCGTTCCTAGTGCCTTTATGTTGAGAACCTCTGATTCTTCTTCCTTCATGGCCGTTGACTTCTTTTCTGTTATGCCCAATGGTAAGAATAGATCATTTTGATATAAATAATATTCCATCTATGTCTTACATAACTAGTAGTTTTGGTCATTAAATTTCTCGACCCTAAACTTTCCATCTTCCATCATTGCTCCCATTTGAACCAAGAACCCTCTTTTCCTACGAGTTACCTTTCACTTTGATACCATTTTTTTGTAAATAGGATCATGGAGCAATAAAATAAAACAAATGCATAATTAAAACACAAAAGATACACAATACAATAGAGACACATATATATGTAGTTCACCCAGTGTGGGCTAGGTCCACCAAAGAAATTTTTAGGTCCTTCCTTTTTATTATCCAAAAAAATGAAGGGATACAACCTACAAATCAACTGTTTTAACTTCCTCTTCTTTCTCTCACAGTATCCTCTCTCATAATACAACATTTGAGATAATACACAGCCACAATACAATTCCCTCATAAGAGAGGGTTTCCTTCTAGGGAAAAAAACCATAAAAATAACTTATGTCATCAGATCTACGACCTTATAATGAACGGTCTAGATTGACCATGAAATTACAATATTTTACAAGGTAAATTTTCCCAATATTTAACTTTGGTGGCGATACCCCTGAATCCCTCGCTAGAGAAGGCTACAAAAATTGTCTTCGCCCCCTGGACCCCCCTTGCAAAAGTTGTGGGGGGGAATCCCTAAGACACCCCCTATTAGGGAATGGGGTCCAAGCATGGATGAAACAAACCTCTGAATTAGGAATATAATCAGTCGCCACAACTAATAATCTCCCACTTGGGGACTGATCACAACAACTCCATTATTTATGTACCTGCTGGACTATACTCCACCTTGGACCTGACAAATTTTGCATCTTCACCTTCATGGTTGAAGACCAACTAAAAATGAGTACGAACTCAATTTCTCCCTGATTACTCCCTTTATTAACATTTATGTAGGATTCTGGATAGTATGTATCTTTTCCAACTTCAAATATCCATCGTCCAAGATAGATTGTAAGAAATGGTAGTTGAGTTGAATATGCTTATTATTTGAAAGGCAGGTTGAGTTCTTTGCAAGATGAATGGCACTCTCACTGTTACAGTACAACCTTCTATTCTCCTGCTTCTTTCCCAATTCCTCCATAAACCTCTGTAACCAAATAATTTCTTTACTAGCCTCTGTAGCAACAACATACTCTGCTTTTGTTGTTTAAAGTGAAACAACCTTTTGTAGTTTTGAAATCAAACTTACCATTGTTCCACGTACAGTAAAAACATATCATGTGGTGCTCCTCCCGATATCTTTATCACCTGTCATATATGAATCAACATATCCCTATAGAACAATGTCTGAACCTCCAAAACATAATGCATGATTGTTAGCACCTCTCAAATACCTGAAAATCCACTTTACTGCCTCCCAATTTTCTTTTCCTAGATTTTTCATATACGTTCTCACAACCTCCATTGCATATGCAATATTTGTTCTTGTGCAAACCATCACATACATCAAGCTGTCGACTATTGATGAATAAGGGACCCTGAACATGTATTATATCTCCTAATGTGTCTTGGGACACATTTCCTTAGTTAATTTGAAATGTTTGGCCAAAGGTGTACTAACTGGTTTTGCATCCTACATTATAAACCTCTCCAACACCTTCTCTATGTATTCACCCTGAGACAAAGTCAATTTGTGACTTTTCCCATCACTTGTTATTCTCATACCAAGTATTTTATTTGCAACACCTAAATACTTCATCGCAAATGAATTAGTTAATTTCATCTTGAGAAAATTTATATCCTTCATATTAGACCCCACAACAAGCATGCCATCTACATACAATAGTAAGATAATATAGCTTCCATTTTCGAGCCTTCTAAAATAAACATTGCAATGAGAATGAAATCTATTGTAACCATGTTCATCCATAAACCTGTCAAACTTCAAATACCAGTGCCTTGGAGCTTGATTTAGGCCATACCATATTTTCTTCTTCGTGCATACCGAATTCTCCTTCACTTTGACCTCATACCCCTGTGGTTTCTACATATAAATATCTTCCTCCAAATCCCCATGAAGAAAATATGTTTTTACATCTAACTGTTCAAGATGCAAATATTCTACTTCCACAAGACTTAAAATAGTCCTAATTGAAGTCATCTTAACAACAGGAGAAAATATTTCATCAAAATCTATACCTTTCTTTTGTGCAAACCACTTTACGACAAGTCTAGCCTTGTACTATTTTTTTCTTCCATCTTATTCCTTCAACTTGTAAACCCATTTATTCTGCAATGCTCTTTTTCTTGCAGGCAATTAAACCAAGTCCCAAGTCTAGTTATTTACCAAGGAATCTATTTCCTCTTTCATGCCTTTCTCCCACTTCTTTTTAGTTTCTACCTGCATTGCCTCTTCATAAAATTTCGGTCCACTAGAATCAATCAACAATAAATAATACAATGAAGGAGAGTATCGTTTAGGGGGTCTACTTAAACTAGTAGATCTTATGACAACACTTGCAGGAGTTTGAGGTACCTGTTTCTCCTATTGTTGTACATTTTTATTTTCTGGTACCTTTGGAATTTATTTTTCAGTGATCTCATCAAGCACTGTGTATTATAGGTTTTTTTTTCCTGTTTTTTTCTCTGCGACTGATATTTGTACATGACCTTCTCATTGAATATGACATCTCTACTCCTAATGATTTTAGCATTTGCATAATCCCATAAGCGATAACCAAAATCATTAACATCGTATCCAATAAAGGTACGCTTCTTGGATTTTTCCTCAAGCTTTGTTCTATTTTCTTTATCAATATGGACAAATGCTTCACAACTGAAAGTCTTAAAAAAAAATAGTTTACCTTTTTACCTGTCCATGCCTCCTATGGAATTCCACCATTTAAAGAGATTGAAGGTCCTCTTTTTATTAAATAAACAACAATATCTACAACATCTGCCCATAACTGTAAGGTAAATCCAACATGCAATCTCATACTCCTAGCACACTCCATGATTGTCATGTTCATCCTTTCTAACACACCATTTGCTTGTGGTGTTCCTGGAACTATTTTTTCTCTACAAATCCCATGGTATGAACAATAATCATCAAACTCCTTATTGCAATATTCACCTCCATTGTCTGATCTGCGACACTTCAACCTTTTTCCTGTCTCATTCTCAACCAATGTTTTCCATTTCTTAAAAGTATCAAAAACATCATATTTTTGTCGAAGGCAATAAACCAAAGTTTTTCTAGTTTTATCATCAATAAAAGTAACATAATAATGAGAGACACTAAGAGATGATACATGAGTTGGTCCCCATACATCTGTATGCACAAGCTCTGACTTTTCATTCCTTTTTTCTTTTCCAACATTAATAAATCTAACTCTCTTTTGTTTTCCGTAAACGTAATTCTCCCAAAAATTCAAATCAATGTGTCTAAGATCTAGCAACAAATTCCTTTTGTGAAGTATTTGCATCCCCTTCTCATTCATGTGTCTAAGCCTATGATTCCAAAGTGTTGTATCCACTCATTGAGAAGCTAAAGAGATAGAATAATTAGTTTTACCAATACATAAATACAATATACCTACCTTCTCTCACTTTTCTATCATCGATGATCCTTTGGTGACCTCCCACACCTTATCTATAAATGTGGATACACAACCTTCATTTGCCAAATGCCCTATTGAAATTATATTTTTTCTTAGATCTGGAACGTGTCTTACCTCTTTCAACAACCATTGGTTTCCATTCTTTTTCTTTATTTGTACCTTTCTCATTCCAACAATTTTTCATGGTCCATCATCACCCAAATGAACCTGTCCAAATCACCTTGAACATAATCTAGAAAATGTTTCCTATGGGGTGTGACATGAAATGAAGCCCCTGAATCTACTAACCAAGACTCAAAAATATTATCTATAGAAAGAATCAAAGCATCTTGTAACACATCACATGTTACATTTGCTTCTTGATTTTTCTCTTATTGTCCATTTCTTTGTTTCTTTGGAGCTCTGCAGTATTTCTTCAGATGTCCTTTCTTCCCACAATTCCACCACTCTATCTTTCYCATTCTRGATTTGGATMTTCCCTTCCTAGAATTACCATGATTCCCTAAGCCCTTTCCTCTATCCTTTTATCTTCCCCTGTTCTCCATGTTTAATGAATTACCTGATGTCTCATCTGTGTTTTTCAGTCACATTTCCTCGCTAAGGATAACACCAAAAACATCATCAAATTTTAGAATGTTTGAACTAGATAAAGAGTTATTTAAAACCATGACCAAGCCTTTCCAACTTTTTGACAATGAGCACATGATTAGAATATCCATGACCTCATCATCAAAGTCCACTTTTACATAACTTAGTCGATTAGTAACTGTATCAAATTCATTTAAATGATCTACAATAGACCCTCCTCACATCTTCATATTAAATCATCTCTTCATTATAAATACATTATTAGATGCTAAGGGTTTTTCATATAGTTTATCTAATGCATCCATCAGTTCTTTCATTTTCTTTTCTTTTGAAATATTGAAAGCCAATGAAGTTTCCAGGCTCAGTCGTATTGTTCCCAATGCATTTATGTCGAGAACCTCCCATTCTTCATCCTTCATGGTCATCAGCTTGTTTGTTATTCCACCCAATGGTAGGAATATATCCTTCTGATATAAATAATCTTTCATATGCATCTTCCATAACTAGTAGTTTTGACCGTTAAATTTTTCGACCCTAAAATTTCCACCTTCCGCCATTTCTCCCACTAGAACTAGGAACCCTGTTTTCCTATGAGTTAACTTTTACATTGATACCAGTTGTTAGAAAAATAGATTTGTGGAGAAATAAAATAAAACAAATGTGGAAATAAAACACATAAGATACACAATACAATAAAGACACAGATATACGTGGTTCACCCAATGTGGGATATTTCCACCAGAGAAATTGCTAGGTCCTTCCATTTTATTATCCAGAAAAATGAAGGGATACAACCTACAACTCAATCGATGTAAATTGCTCTTCTTTCTCTCGCAATATCCTCTCTTGGAATACAACATTCACGATAATACACAACTGCAATATAATTCCCTCATAAGAGAGGGTTTCCTTCTAGAGAACAAAACCCTAAAAATAACTTCTACCGTAATATATGTGACCTTATAATGAACAATCCATATTGACTACGAAATTACAACATTTTACAAGGTAATTTTTCCCAATATTTTGGTTCAAGGGCACTGCCCCTGAATCCCTCGCCAGAGAGGGGCTACAAAAAAATTTCATTGCCCCCGCTTGTACCCCCCTAGAGATAGTTGTGGGGGGGGGAAGCACCCCCACACCATCCCCATTAGGGAATGGGGTCGAATCACGACTGAACAAACCTTTGAATTAGGAAGATAATCAGGCTCCACAACCAACAATCTCCAACTTGGAGACTGATCAAAACAACTCCACTACCGATGTACCTGTTGGAATATACTCCACCTTGGACCTAAAAAAAATTCTCATCTTCACCTTCATGCTTGAAGAACAACTGAAACTGAGAAGGAACTTAGTTTCTCCCTGGTTACTCCCTTTTTTAACATCTCTGCAGGATTCTGGCTAGTATGTATCTTTTCCAACTTCAAATGTCCATCTTCCAAGACAGATTGTATGAAATGGTACCTAAGATGTATATGCTTAGTCTTTGAATGGAAGGCTAAGTTCTTTGCAAGATGAATGGAATTGTTAGGGACCTAACCCCTCACGTAGGTAGAATAATATATTTCCGTGTAATAAAGGTCAATATTAATAAGGCCTAGCAATAAGGAAGAATAAGTCAAATGTAAGAAGACCTAATAGAAGCTTCTGCTTCTAGAAGGATCTTCCTCTAGATTGTTATTTTGGATAGACATATTTAGTATAAATAGGAGTAGAGGGTATGAGACTCTTTGTCTTGGATATTATTGTAATAGAGCTATGCTATGCTGGAGGTTCTCCCCTCAAAGAGGCAAGTGAACATTTCTCTCAGTAATCAAAGTGTTACTTCTGGTGTTATTCCGGTAATATTATGGTATTATTGTGGCATAGGTCTAGTTATATCATTGTTTATATGCCATTTATAGATAATTATTTATGTTATGCATACTATTGTGTATTTGGAATATTAAAAGTGGTATTAGAGAACCTTCCTTGGAAGAAAATTGTGGGTAAATTTCTTTCAGGGTAGAGATGTATTCTTGCGTCTTTAAGCTACAGGGATTTGGTGTTACGTGCATAAACCCACGGTCGAGGATTCATACATGTAGGAAATACAAGGGGTACTTAAGTGCACATTTGTTGGCCACCCTTGTAACCCATGTTGGTACCCCTTCGAGTGGTAGCGCATCAGACAACACCTGTATACATATTGGCCTAGATCTCCTGAAGGCCTCCATAGATAAACTAATCGGCCTCTTGACTACTATAGTTCCACTGAGAACAACACTTGTAAAGATACTCTCTAGTACTTGGGTAGTCGGGTAGTACAACTAAGGGCACGATATAGCCTCCTTAGTTGGTTCCTTGAGATATTGGGTCGAGTACTATTGTTGGACCTCGCTCGTTTATAAAAGAGATATAGCACAGGGAAAAACCTTGTCTGCAGAACCCTTGAATACCCTAACCCTTGGGATGGAAACAAAAACAAAATAGACAAGATCTATTTCCACGTAATTGTGTCTCGTGCATTCAGGTTACTAAATTACTACACATTTCTTCCTGTGAAGCATTTGGTAATTTCGTCACTGCAGTATTCTTCAGATCAAAGTATAAATCCGCAGGAGTAAAATTTTTTTTTGGATCCTGTCGACACCATTATTTGAGACCTATCATGTTGGATTCCTCTCTTCACCCTTATCGCTATCATACCTATCATTTTTCAGCAAATTTTTTTTCTCGTGGAACCAATTGCCTTCCAACACCCTTATTTAGGATTTACCCCATTGGATTCCACTTGTCGCCCTGATCATTGTGATACAATTCACCCATAACCCATTTTTGGTGTGGTCTCACCTACCCCTTTTTCGTGTTCCCTCTTCATCATGGCCCACACCCATAGCCAAGACTTGGAAGCACGCTTCAATTCCTTATACTCCAATTTCACAGAAACCCAACAAGAAGCGAGACAAATCAGTTTCGATGTTTCCACCGTCAATAAAAACATGCATTCCTCCATCAACGCCAAAATAGAGGACCTCAAACAAGACCTTGATACCCAGCTTGAATCCTCCAATACCCAGTTTGTCTCCTTCACTACGATGATCTGCGCCAATTTGCATATTCCTGCAGATCTTCCTTCATCTGACCCACCTTTGCAAACCGAAGGTGAAACTTCCTCTCATTCCCAGAATTTTCATCCCCATCACTTTCAACGTGACCACGCCTTCCGCGTATGGATGTGACCAAATTTGATGGCTCAGATCCCATTGACTGGGTAACTCAAATGGAACACTATTTCTCTTTGTGTGGCATCACATATGAGTTTTCCAAACTCCGGTATGGTGTTCTCCATTTAGATCAAGAACGTTGGCAATGGTGGAAATGGAGAAAAAATGTATGCCAAGGGTATGTGGCTTGGAAACACTTTGTGGCAGAGCTTTATGAACGCTTTGACACTAACACCAACCATTTAGGTCGTTTGACAAAGTTGAAACAATCTGGCATAGTGGAAGACTTTAGAAACGCATTTGAGCGATTGGCTTTCCATACAGAGGGCATGTATGATGTTTTTTTCTGAGAATGTTTTATCAGTGGCCTCAAGGATGAGATTTCTTCCCATGTCCTCATGGCTTGGCCTCAAAGTTAGGTGGATGCTACTAAAAGAGCTAACAAAGCACAACAAGTTGTATATTCTCCAAATCGAAAAGCCTCATTTATTCTTCGCACTAAACCAGTCACTCCCACTCCACCTTCTACTCCACTAAAGATCCAGAAATTGACCAGGGAAGAAATGGTTGAATGCCAACTCAAAGGCCTTTGTTATAATTGTGATGACAAATATTTTCCTAGGAACAAGTGTAAGGAACAAAATATTTTTATGGCCATCTCAGAGAATGTTTCATAAGACAATGTTGAGATTCCCCTTGTGGTCATGTCACCTGAACCCACTGACATGACCCCTCCCTCAGACCCTCCCAAAGTAGAACCGATCATTTCCCTCAATGCTCTCACTAACTTCTCTTCTCCCCAAACCCTCAAGCTAATTGGTTACATTAAGCATAGGAAGGTCATCATTCTTGTTGATTGTGGAAGAACCAATAATTTTATTCATCATTGCATTGCCCAAGAAACTAATTGCTATATCTTTGTCGTCAATAATTTTCAAATCATGATTACCAATGGAGGGTCCATGAAATGTGGAGGGAATTGTGAAAATGTTTGTCTCCAAATTAGTGAGTACCACATGAAATCTCATATGTTTGCTATCGACATGGGTGGTTGTGACATTGTGTTGGGTGCAGAATGGATAAGGACTTGGGGTCCCATTCTCATGGATTTTAAGAAATTAACCATGCAATTCAACCAGGAGGGACAACAACATAAGTTCCAAGACATCATTGTCGGTTCCTTGGAGATCATCAGTTCCCATCGCATGGAAAAGTTGCTCAAAAATTTCATTCTGGCATTATTTCACAACTCCATAACATTCAAGCCACTGAGACACCCTATGTGCTGCAGGACCTCCAATCTGTCCTCTCTAAACATCAAGTGGTTTTTTCCACTCCCTAGGGACTCCTTCCTTTCTATGGTTTTCATGATCATTCTATTCCCCTTGTCCGCGGAAGCCTTCCTCCCAATATCCATCCCTATCGTCATCCCTTTTACCAAAAAAATGAAATTGAGATAATTGTTCAATAATTTTTCAACGCGGGTGTTATCCTCCCTAGTACAAGCCCCTACTCTTCTCATATGGTCATGGTCCTTAAGAAAGAAGGTTCTTGGCACATGCGTCTTGAATTTTGTGCCATCAACAAACTCACCATTCAAGACAAATTTCCCATTCATGTCATTGATGACCTCTTAGATGAATTAAGTGGTGCCCAGTTCTTTACTAAACTTGATATTTGTTTTGGCTACCACCAGATATGTATGAACAAGGTAGACATTCCTAAGACTTCATTTAGAACTCATGAGGGCCATTGTGAGTTTTTGGTCATGCCCTTTGGCTTGTGTAATGCTCCCTCCACTTTCCAAAGCCTCATGAATCATGTCTTCTGTCATTTTGTCTTAGTTTTTTTTTATGATATCCTGATCTATATTAAAACCTGGACATCCCATCTTGATCATGTGGATCTATTTCTCCATCTAGTCTCTTAGTACCAAATTTTCCTCAAACAATATAAATGTGCTTTTGGTGCCTCGGAAGTCGAGTACTTGGGTCATATTGTTGGCAAGGCTAGTGTCAAGGTGGATCCTGTTAGAAAAACAGGACCGCGGAGCAATAAAATAAAAAAAATGCAGAAACAAAACACAAAAGACACACAATACAAGAGAGACACAGATTTATGTGGTTCACCTAGTGTGGGCTACATCCACCAGAGAAATTTCCAGGTCCTTCCTTCATTATTATCCAACAAATGAAGGGATACAACCTACAACAAAACCCGCTGTAACTTCCTCTTATTTCTCTCACAGTCTCCTCTCTTAGAATACAATATTCACCATCATCCATAGCCGTAATACATTTCCCTCATAAAATAGGGTTTCCTTCTAGGGAAGAAAAACCCTAACATAATCTTTATTGTTAGATATGTGACCTTATAATGAACGGTCCATATTTACAATGAAATTACAATATACTTTTACAAGGCAATTTTTTCTTCGGGGGCTTTGCCCCTGAACCCCCACTGGGGGCCCGCTTGCCCCCAGCTGGGGGGATAGCCCCCCTGGACCCCGCAGAGGGGGTACCCCCCCTTTGCACTCCCCCACGTGGAAAAGTGTACATACTTCTCCGGTGTAAATACTTCATGGGGTATAAACACGGCTGAAAGCAAGGACCTCTGAATCAGGAAGATAATCAGGCTCCACAACCAACATTCTCCCACTTGGAGACTAATCTCAACAACTCCACCGCTGCTGTATATGCTGGACTCTGAACCTTCTTGGACCTGGCAAATTTCTCATCTCCATCTTCATTCTTGAAGACCAATTGAAACTGAGAAAGAACTCATTTTCTCCCTGGTTACTCCCTTTTTTAACATGTCTGCAGGATTCTGGGTAGTGTGTATCTTTTCCAGCTTCAATTGTCCATCTTCCAAGGCAGATCGTATGAAGTGGTACCTCAACTGTATATGTTTAGTCTTTGAATGGAAGGCTGAGTTCTTTGCAAGGTGAATGGCACTCTGACTGTCACAATACAACCTATTATTCTCCTGCTTCTTTCCCAATTCCTCCATAAACCTTTGTAAACAAATCATCTGTTTACTATCCTCTGTAGCAGCAACATACTCTTCCTCTGTTGTTGAAAGTGCAACAACATTTTGTAGTTTCAAAATCCAACTTACTGCTATTCCACCTATAGTAAAAACATGCCCTGTGGTGCTCCTCCTGTTGTCTTTATCACCTGCCATATCTGAATCAACATATCCCTGTAGAAAAGTGTTTGAACCTCCAAAACACAATGCATGTGTAGTAGTACCTCTCAAATACCTGAGAATCCACTTTACTGCCTCCC
>ML791599.1:248710-286825 GCA_009831015.1 Picea engelmannii
TTTATGACTTGGATAAATATTTCCTTGTAAAGTGATAGGATAATATTCAACCCTGCAGTATGTCGACACGTAATGAAGAAGAAGATAACCCCGAAGGAAATGTCAACCAACAAAACCCTGAATAGAAAAGTGAGAACAATTTTTTCTCTCAGGTGCTTAAGACTTTTAAGGAAGACAATGAGAAGATTAAGAAAAAATAGGAAGAGCAACAAGAGCTTAATGAAATACTATTGTAGAATATGGCCGAGAAAAGTAAGTCAAAGAGATAAGAAGTAGAGAGAGAGATGAGCAAGTAATCATCTGAAAAATCAAGTAGAGAGTCTAAATAAGATGATAGATCCTCAATTAATACACAGCCAAGAAAAGAATTACCAGCTCTTCCACTAAGAAAAGAAAACAAATAGATCACTTGCAAGGTGAATTCAAAAATATAAAACCCTCCACATCTTATGGAGAGTCAAAAACAAGTGAAGAAGCTGAAGCTTGGTTATTAGACATCAAAAAGTACTTTCAGATCTACAATTATTCTAGTAATATGAAAGTTAGAATGACAATTTATAATATGAAAGGGAAGGCTAGCATCTTTTGGAAAGATCTAAAATTAGCAAAAGGATTAAAAGAGAAAAGAATGAAGTGATCACAATTTAATAAGTACTTTAAGAAACAATACCTATTAGAAATTTACTATGAGAGAAAGACTAAGGAATTTTATGAACTACGACTAGAACATATGTCAATGGATGATCTGATTAATAATTTTTTAGACTTGCTGATATTTGTACCTTATATTAAGGAGGATAAAGTGAAAAATCAAAGTTTTTTAAGTTGACTACCACAGTCTTATAGAGACAAAATTTAATTTGATAATCCTAAGTCTTTGAACAAAGTGTTTAGAAAAGCAAGAATGTGTTATGAACAATATAAACAAATATTTAAAACTCCTAAAGCATGGAAGGAAAAGAAGCATGATAAACTAAACAAACATAAGAAATGGTTCAAACAAGCTCTTTATTAGAATATGACAAAAGGATTCCAAAGAAATGATCATTCTTCTAGTACACAAGAAGTTCAGGGAGGGAACAAACCAGTTAATTTGGGATTTAAGAAGATTGTAGACAGTCCTAGAGAACCTGATGCAGGAGCATCGCTCACTCATCAAGCGAGCCAGTGCATGGAGCATAAAGGACAGCTGGACAGCGCCAGCAAACATTTTGAAATACTTGAAAGTTGTTGCGCCGCTCTTTAATGAAGGTGTTCTTAAAGAAGCGCATTTGTATTATAAAGGGGACCTTGAGCCTTTAAGCTCTCGTCCTTAGTAGATAGGAAGGCATTTAATAGATTTAATGTTGGTAGCTAGGAATTTAATTGTAGATTTGATAGTTGTAGAATTCGAGAGGGAAAACAAAATATAGGCACCCTCCTTTGTATCATTCTATTATTATCAAGCATTCAGAAGAGAAGAGCAAGCAGAGAACTTGTGGAGAACACCCATGTACAGATTGAATTAATAGAAGAGAGTCTTTGATTCAATTTCATGACCGGTGTTGTGTCTCTATGTATGTTACTAATGTGCTCATGAATGTTTGTTTCCTTTGTATGCATTTTCTTTGAATATGCTGTGCATGTGATTTCAGAGGTTCAAAACTGAAGTCTGAGAGAGAAGATAATAAGTTTCAATTGTTTCTCTGACTGAGCCAGGAGATTCCTGCATAGAGTGCAGTCGAATTCATCCGCTTAGAGTGCATTGATGAGGCTAGACAGTTAAACTCTTATTCTCATTCGCCCAGAAGTTGATTTGGGTTGGTAGAGCCAGGCAGGAGAAGCGCAGACTGAAATTGAAGTCTCAGTAGTTAGCCTGAGCACAGGAAGACAGTGATTACTGTGGCTGTAAGTGCATAGGATCTAAAGGACTCAACACTTTGAGAGTTGTTGGAGGTCGAGCCTGAGAATCATGTGCAAAGTCTCTGAGGGAGTCAGAGTTGACAAAGATCAGGAAGGATAGTTCCTTCGTGAAGACTGTGGGAACAGACCCAGGTGAGGTTTGAACTAGGAGAAGCTATGGAGCAGAAGAAATCCTCAAGGAGGAGAATCAACGACCAGGGTTCGCAGGATAGATTCACGAAATCCCGCTGACCGTCAGATATGGGAAAAGCTACGCGAGGTTTAGTCCTTAGGCGTAAGAGGGAAGGACCAAAGCCCATCGGGATTCGGTCTTCGGCGTTTGTGGAGGTAAGAGTTTTGCATTCGTTAAAATCACGATCGGCGATTTCCTGATATAATCAGAGCCATTGATCGCCAGGGGACACGTGGCACATGATCCGGAGAAGTCGGGGTTCGACGTTCGGGGTTTTCCGGCACAAGGAATTGTGACCTTTGAAATCGTGATCACGTGATCCCCAATATAACGAAGGGAGAGGTGACGTGACAGGGAGGTAGCACATGTGCCATCGGAGTTCGGGGTTCAGGGATTTGTGGAGAAAGTGAACCACAACATCACATATGACGATTTCCCAATAGGGAAATCCACGACAACCGGAAGTGTTGACTATTGACCCATCAGGTTTCGGGGTTTTGAGTAGCACGAGAACGTGCACACACGTTTCGCGAAATCGCGAAACTCGATTTCCCGAGAAAATAGTCGGGAGATCAACAGAGTACCCTGTGGGTGACGAAAGGTCTCGATACAGGGTCTGAGGGCATTGTAGCTCTTCGGGCTTGAGTCGAAGAAGGTCATGGTAAGAGCAATTGGACCACGAGGGTCATGGTTGCGTCAGAGTGGTATCAGAGCGGGAAGACATCATTGCTTTCAGTAGCAGAGAGGAAGAAGAAAACATCATGTCGCCGAGAAGAGAAAGGCAGTCACCTGATCGAGAAGACAGGGATGCGGGAAGAAGAGGTAGGTCGGCGAGGAATCTAGAAATAGAGTGCCAAATGAGAGATCTTCGAGCAAGGCTTGAGGAGATGGAGACTGCGCAGAGATGCGGAGCTGGTGCAGTGGATCTTAGTGATTCCAAGGTTGAAGAGGAAGCTGGACATGAAGAAGAGGTCACAGCAGAAGATGCATCGACCGAGCGGTTGATCAAGGCCATTGCCAGGATGAGTTCCAAGACCAAAATGGACATTCCCATCTATGAGGGAAGCCTGGATGCAGAAGAGTTGCTGGATTGGATCCGAGCTCTTGACACCTACTTTGAATACGAAGATATCAAAGAGGATAAGAAGGTAAGGCATGCTGTTACAAAGTTGAAAGGACATGCAGCCTTATGGTGGGATGAGCTACAGGCAGATAGGCGTTCCAAGGGCAAACAAAAGATCAAAAGATGGGACACGATGATCGCGAAGATGAAAGTGAAGTTCATCCCCAGAGATTACCAGATCACACTATTAAGGAAAATGAAAAACCTGAGACAGAAGCTGATGACGGTGAAGGAATACACCAAGGAATTTTACAGTCTCAATATCAGAGTAGGTCATCGAGAGAGCGATGATGAGAAGGTGGCAAGATATCTGAATGGTCTGAGGTATGACATTTAGGATGAGTTAAGCATGATGACCATCAGGATGGTGGAAGATGCTTACCAGATGGCTCTGAAAGCCGAGGAGAAGCTGAGTCATAAGCAAGGTCAGTGAGGGCGAGGCAGGAGTCAGCCCAGAGGCAAGGCAGTTTCCCAAGAAAGAACATAGAAGCCCAAGGAGGAGTGGAAGAAACCTCATAGTAAGATTGAAAGAGGTGGAACCTCACAGAGGCAACAATATGCTGAGCCGAGGAGACAACATACAGAGAAGGGTGGCGGTTATGCTGACGCCAACACTTTTCCTCGTACTAGAGGTAGGGGAAGAGGCAGAGGAGAAATCATCACATGTTTCACATGTGGGAAAGATGGACACAAAGCTGTTGATTGTCCAGACCGGAAAACGGACAGAGGAGAAGCTCACATCGCTGAAGCGCAGAGGCGTGATGTTGAGAATGAAGACACCGGGAGTGGGAAGTCACTGACGGTGCATAAGGTTCTCTTAACGCCTGAGAAAGAGGTGGAGGACACCGCTCAGAGAACCAGACTGTTCAGGACCACATGCAAGACCAAGGGCTGGAAATGAAAGGTCATCATGGACAGTGGAAGCACCGAAAATCTCGTTTCGACCAAGATGGTGGAGAAATTGGAGCTGGAGATGACCAATCACCCGAGTCCATACAAGGTGTCATGGCTACAGAAGGGACATCATGTGAGTGTCACTAAACAATGTTTAGTTGATTTTAAAATGGGTGACTATAGGGATAAAGTCCTGTGTGATGTCATTCCCATGGATGTCTGTAATGTATTATTGGGTAGACCATGGCAGTATGACCGAAATGTTGTTCATGATGGGAGGATGAACACATACACCTTGGAGAAGGATGGGATGACCCATAGATTGCTTTCGATAAAGGATAAGGAAGTAAAACCAGAAATAAGCAATACCATACTTCTCATGAGTGGGAAGGAGCTGCTCACAGAGATGGAGAAGAAAGAAGATCCACAATTGTTTGTGGTTAGGAAACCGAGGATTGTCCTGACTAGCACAAGAGTGGACAACTTGCCAGAGGAGATTCAGGAACTGCTGGGAGAGTTCGCTGACATCATCGTGGACGAACTACCTCGTTCGTTGCCACCGATGAGGAGTGTGAGTCACCACATAGATCTTATACCTGGAGCAAGTTTGCCAAATAAAGCTGCATACAGGTTGACACCTCAGGAGAATGAGGAAGTCAAGAGGCAGGTACATGATCTGCTGGACAAATGACTGGTCAGAGAGAGTCTGAGTCCATGTGTTGTTCCGACAGTACTAAGTCCGAAGAAGGATGGAGGCTGGAGGATATGTACAGATTCCAGGGCGATCAATAAAATCACCATCAGGTACAGATTTCCACTGTCGAGAATGGATAATCTGATGGATTGCCTGAGTGGGGCAAATTATTTTTCAAAGATTGATCTCAAAAGATGATATCACCAGATTCGCATGAGAGAGGGTGATGAATGGAAGACAACATTCAAGACAAATGAAGGTTTGTACGAATGGTTGGTCATGCCGTTTGGCTTGACAAACGCGTCGAGCACATTCATGAGACTGATGAATGAAGTCCTGAGGGAGTTCATCAGGAAATTTGTTGTTGTATATCCGGATGACATACTGATCTTCAACAAGACCAAGGCTGAGAATTTGAAACATTTGGCCATTGTGATGAGAAGGCTGCAGCAGGAGAAGCTGTTGATTAACATGAAGAAGTGCTCCTTCATGCAGACAGAGCTCATTTATTTGGGTTTTGTTATCTCAGCGAATGAGTTGAAAATGGATCCTGAGAAGGTAGAAGTGATCAAGAATTGGCCATCACCGAGAAATGTTTTCGAAGTGAGGAGCTTCCATGGTTTGGCTAGTTTCTACATAAAATTCATCAGGAATTTCAGTGGAATTAGCGCCGCGATGATGGACATAGTGAAGAAGTGGCATAAGACTTTTCACTAGACAGCTGAGGCTGAGGAGAGCTTCCATATGTTGAAGCGAAAGATAACATAGAAACCAGTGTTGGTGTTGCCAGACTTCAAGAAAAAATTTCAAGTGAAATGTGATGCAAGCGGGTATGCCATAGGAAGGGTCTTAAGTCAGGAGGACAGGCCAGTGGCATATTTCAGCGAGAAGCTAGATGAAGCGAAATTGAAATACTCCACATACGATAAAGAGTTTTATGCCATCATACATGAATTAAAGAAGTGGAGGCATTACTTGATACCCAAGGAATTCGTTCTGTACAGTGACAATCATGCATTGTTGTTTGTGAGTCAACAGGAGAAGTTGAACCAGAAGCATGCAAAATGGGTAGAGTACATGCAGAATTTCACATTTGTGATCAAGCACATTTCAGGAACTGCTAACAAAGTGGCTGATGCTTTGAGCAGGAAATGTTTGTTGCTGTAGGAGTTTAGAGTCAAAACCTTGGGTTTTGAAAACCTTAAGAACATGTATGCAGGTGATGCAGATTTTGCAGAAGCATACGAGGCAGCTGAGAATCCATTTCTCAGAGATCGCAGCCCATGGATAGATTACATGATCTAGGAAGGATTGTTGTTTCGAGGCAATCATCTATGTATACCAATTTTCTCCATGAGGGAGAATTTGGTGAAGGAAAAGCATAGTGGTGGATTAGCAGGTCATTTTGGACATGACAAAACATTCGCAAAGTTGAGCGAATCATATTATTGGCTAGGCATGCGCACTGATGTCAAACGGTTTGTTGACAGATGTAGGATTTGTCAACATTTGAAGGGCCGAAAGAAGAATGCAGGGTATTATTAGTTGTTGCCCATACCAGAAAGGCCATGGGAAGCGATCAACATGGATTTTGTTTTGGGTTTGCCGAGAACGCAGAGAGGGATTGATTCCATCTTTTTGGTGGTGGACAGATTTTCCAAGATGGCACATTTTATTCCATGTCAGAAGACCAGCGATGCGACCCACATCACAAACTTGTTTTTCAAAGAGATTGTTAGACTTCATGGATTGCCGAGAAGCATAGTCTCGGATCGGGATACCAAATTCATAGGTCATTTTTGGAGGACGCTATGGAAGAAGCTGGGAACTAATCTGGAGTTTAGTTCAACTTATCATCCGCAGATGGATGGGCAAATAGAGGTGTTGAACAGAAGTCTGGGGGATCTATTGAGAAGCTTGGTGACAGAGCACCATAGCAGTTGGGACCATATATTACCACAAGCAGAGTTCGCGTACAACGATTCGGTGAATCGGAGTACAGAAAAAAGCCCATTCCAGATTTTATATGGAAGATAGCCAAGGGGAGTTTCTGAGCTCACGGAGTCAGAACAGGGTGTGACTAGCAATGCTAGCGCATAATAATTCGCTGAGGCAATGCAAGAACTTCACAGTCAGGTGAAGCAGTGACTAATGAAATCGAATCAGGAATACAAGCGCAGAGCCGATCAGCGGAAGAGACAACTTCAGTTTGGAGTTGGTGATATGGTTCTGGTGCACTTAAGGAAGGAAAGGTTCCCAAGGGGAACATATAATAAATTCAAGATGAAGAAAATTGGACCATGTAAAGTCCTGAGGAAATTTGGGGAGAATGCATACGAAATTGAGTTGTCGGATGGCATCAGGATATCTCCGATTTTTAATGTTTTGGATTTATACCCATACAGGGATGGAGAAGCAGAGATTGGAACTGAGGAACCAGTGATCCAGTGGTAGAAGCATATGACGATAGTAGATAAGCCGCAGATGGAGTGCATACTTGACAAGCGAGTAGGAAAGAAGACGAGGCGAAAGCAGTATTTTGAGTACCTGGTGAAATGGAAGAACCACCCAGTTGAAGATGCCAGCTCGGAGATTGAGGCAGTTATACAAAAGCATGGACAGACCGTGCAGGAGCTCATGGATAGGAGCCCGTGAATATTTTCAAGCCGAGGAGTATGATGCAGGAGCATCACTCACTCATCAAGCGAGCCAACACATGGAGCAGAAAGGACAGCTGGAAAGCGCCAGCACACATTTTGAAATACTTGAAAGTTGTTGTGCCGCTCTTTAATGAAGGTGTTCATAAAGAAGCACATTTGTATTATAAAGGGGACCTTGACCCTTTAATCTCTCGTCCTTAGTAGATAGGAAGGCATTTAATAGATTTAATGCTGGTAGCTAGGAATTTAATTGTAGATTTGATAGTTTTAGAATTCGAGAGGGAAAACGGAATATAGGCACCCTCCTTTGTATCATTGTATTATTATCAAGCATTCAGAAGAGAAGAGCAAGCAGAGAACTTGTGGAGAACACCCATGTACAGATTGAATTAATAGAAGAGAGTCTTTCATTCAATTTCATGACTGGTGTTGTGTCTCTGTGTATGTTACTAATGTGCTCATGAATGTTTGTTTCCTTTGTATGCATTTTATTTGAATATGTTGTGCATGTGATTTCAGAGGTTTAAAACTGAAGTCTGAGAGAGAAGAGAATAAGTTTCAATTGTTTCTCTGTCTGAGCCAGGAGATTCCTGCATAGAGTGCAGTCGAATTCATCTGCGTAGAGTGCGTTGATGAGGCTAGATAGTTAAACTCTTATTCTCATTCGCCCAGAAGTTGATTTGGGTTGGTAGAGCCAGGCAGGAGAAGCACAATCTGAAATTGAAGTCTCAGTAGTTAGCCTGAGCATAGGAAGACCGTGATTACTGTGGCTGTAAGTGCACAGGATCTAAAGGACTCAACACTTTGAGAGTTTTTGGAGGTCGAGCGCGAGAATCGTGTGCAAAGTCTCTGAGGGAGTCAGAGTTGACAAAGCTCAGGAGGGATAGTTCCTTCATGAAGACTATGGGAACAGACCTAGGTGAGGTTCGAACCAGGAGAAGCTGTGGAGCAGAAGAAATCCTCAAGGAGGAGAATCAATGGCCAGGGTTCGCAGGACAGATTCACGAAATCCCACTGACCGTCAAATCTGGGAAAAGTTGCGCGAGGTTTAGTCCTTAGGCGTAGGAGGGAAGGACCAAAGCCCATTGGGATTCGGTCTTTGACTTTTGTGGAGGTATGAGTTTTTCATTCATTGAAATCACGATCAGTGATTTCCTGATATAATCGGAGCCGTTGATCCCCAGGGGACACGTGGCACAGGATCCGGAGAAGTCGGGGTTCGGCGTTCAGGGTTTTCCAGCACAAGGAATTACGACCTTTGAAATCATGATCACGTGATCCCCGATATAACGGAGGGAGAGGTGAGGTGACAGGGAGGTAGCACACGTGCCATCGGAGTTCAGGGTTCAGGGATTTGTTGAGCAAGCGAACCACAACATCACATATGCCGATTTCCCAATAGGGAAATCCCCGACAACCGAAAGTGTTGACTATTGACCCATCAGGTTTCGGGGTTTTGAGTAGCATGAGAACGTGCACATAGGCTTTGTGAAATCGCGAAACCCAATTTCCCGAGAAAACAGCCGAGAGATCAACAGAGTACCCTGTGGGTGACAAAAGGTCCCGATACGGGGTCTGAGGGAATTGTAGCTCTTCAGGCCTGAGTCAAAGAAGGTCTTGGTGAGAGTAGTTGGACTACGAGGGTCACAGTTGCGTCAGAACCACTGAAATGTTGGGAGTGTGGAGAACCACATTTGCAAAGAAATTGTCCATGTTTAAATACAAAAAGTAGAACTACAATTCACAATCTATAGGAAGCTACCACAGTTGGAGATATGGGAAAATGCATACATAGAATTAATGTTGCTTTGGAAGGAAGAAAAGTTTATCATCAATCTACTGTAGTAGAAATATAAGGTAAGATAAAAAAAAAAAAGGTCTCTATCCTAATAGACCCAGGGCCAAGTTTTGAGTTACATAACCCCATGTTTAGTAGAAAGTTGTAAGCTAAAAAGGGTAAAAACACCCTAAATCTTGGCTAGTACAATTGGCCACTGGTACAAAAAGGAAATTATTGGAGTATATTTCTAATTTTGATATAGGAATATATGAGCAAATTACCTTGGTTGACTTAAATTCGTTACCCTTAGGATCATATGACATCCTTATTGGTATGGATTGGTTGGAATCACACAAGGTTCTGCTAAATTGTTACGACAAATAATTTGTTTATCAAGATGGGAATGGTGTGAAAAGAATAGTTCAAGGGTTAAGGAAACTAGTCTCAGTAAGACATTTATCAACCATGTCGTTAAAAATGCATAAGGAAGGGGTGTCAATTGTATACAATTTAGATAATGGATATAAATAATGAGGAGGACAAACCAAAACTAGAAGATTATGTGGTATTAAGAAATTTCAAATATGTTTTTGATGATGAAATACCAGATTTACCTTCAAGAGGGGAGATAGACTTTTCTATTGAATTTATACTTGGATCTTCCCCTGTGTCAAAAGCCCCATACAGGATGAGCATTCTGGATTTAACAGAACTTAAAATGCAAATACAAGAATTACCGGATAAAGGATACATTAGACCCATGTATCACCATGAGGAGCACCAGTTTTGTTTGTTAAACAGAAGGCCGATACGTTTTGTTTATGCATTGATTATCGACAACTAAATAAAATGACAATAAAAAATAAGTATCCTTTGTCGAGGATTAACGATTTGTTTGATAAAGTGGGAGGGGAAAAAGTGTTCTCAAAAATTGATCTAATCTTTGGTTATCATTAAGTCAGAATTAAGGATGAGGTGATGCAGGAGCATTGCCAACTCATCAAGCGAGCCAGCGCGGAAGCGGAGGACAGCTGGACAAGCCAGCACAAATTTTTGAAAATGCTTTGGAATTGTTGCGCAATCTTAAATGATTCATTTAAGAAATGGTGCACTTGTATATTGTATTGGACCTTGAGCGGATGGCTCTCGTCCTTTAGTAGATAGACGACATTTAATATAGTTAATGCTGGTAGATAGGAATTTAATTTTAGATTTGATAGCTTTAGAGTCCAAGAGAGAAACCGGATATAGACACCCTCATTGTATCATTGTAACATTAGCCTAAGAAAGAATTATCAATTCAAAGCAGGAGAGAAAGAGCATGCAGAGAATGGTGTAGAGAACATCCATGTATAGACATTTGAATTAATAGAAGAAAGCTTTTATTCAAATTCATGGTTATGTGTCTATTCTCTGTGTATTTATGTTATGCTCATGAATGTTTATTTCTTGTTACACATTTGCTTTTATGTGTTGTGTATGTGATTTCATGTATAAATTGAAGTCTGAGAGAGTGTAAGGATGAGTTTCAATTGTTTCTCTAATTGAGCCAGATAATTCCTACAAAGAGGTGTTGGCAGCCAATTCAATTTTTTCAATTGCCCTAAAAGCTGCCTACACCTATGTCTCCTGAACTTCAAATTTCTGTCGCATTTTGCAAATAGAAGACATTTTCATTTCATGCAACACTTGCAAATTGATTTCGATTTAGTTTTCACGACTGAAAGAATGAAAACTCCTCCATCATTATTTGAACTGTCATGGTCTTCTCATTGATGTTCTGAAAGGCACTTACCTTTGGTTTGCTATTAAGTGGCTGAAATGATTTTTCGAACTATGTCTAATTTCCTATTCTTATTTTGATTGCGCAACTTGATTTTTATTTGATTGATAAGGTATTGAGCATGTAAATTTATGGGTTATATTTGATTTCATAAGGGTCATGGTTGATCTTGTTTTATACAATGTGATCCTTATTATTATAAGCTCTTAGCTTGTCGATTTTATAAAATCATTGGTCACAATGTTATAAACTTTGATTACACATTATGCAGCAAGCGCATGGGTAACATATGAGTCTGATTTCATATCGAATGGCAATAGTTTGAAGTTATGCAATGGCGCGTTGGTTAAACATTTGGTTTTTTGATTTAACGATGGTTTGAATTATTACAGGCACATATTTAACTTTGGGTTTGATTTTATATTGAACATTCATGGTTTCAAACAATAGATTGGCATATTGGTATATCATCCACAGTTTAATCCTTGGGTTAGCCGATTAATATGGTTTGAACGATGTCATGATTGATTGAACAACGTTGTACTTTACCATTACTTTGCTGCATGGCGGTGATAATCCCACCACCCTTGCACGTGCACATTAATTTTCTCCCCCTTTCATCGTTCACAGCTATTAGCCCAAACTATCTGTGCTCCTGTGTATTGTTCTGTTCAATCCAAACCCTACCATGGGCCCGCACCATGGCTCTAGTCGTAAGGGTTGAACCTAATGGTAGCCAAGAATTGTTGATGTTCAACAGTTCTTACAACGACCTTGAGGAATTTAGGTGGCTCCCGTTCATACGAAAGTTTGATGGCTTTAACCCTGGCGTGGCTCGGCAATTCGCATTAACCTTTGATGGCTACCGAGCCAAGGTTGGGGATGTGCAATTGGAAAGTGACGAGCAATTTCTCAGTTTAGCTACTGGTCTGCCTGCTACTGGACATAAATGGTCAAAAAATTGCAAAGTGGAAGATGTCACATGGACATTGCTCTTCCAGTCATGAAGGGTGAGCTCCTGTGACAAAGGTTTTCCTGCAAATATGCTCAAGCAACATTGGCACGACTTGTTGATGATAACCAAGCAGTTTATCACCTGCGAGGGCTGGTATGGGTTCATTTTCTTGTACCATCTCCGTTTAGTTATGGTTTTCATAGGCTATGAGCTTAATATGCCTTATTACCTGCATAGGAGTCTATTTAAAATGTCTAAAAGATACAAACAAAACCAGGCTGATAACAACCTTTTTCACTTTGGGTTGATTAAAATGCTCGTGGTTTGTCATTTGGGGTTACACCGAGACTGTTGGAATGATTTTCTTATTCGCAATAATTTTGATGATTCAAGCCCACCATAGGTTGATAAACCTGTGGTGAGCGAGAGCAAGTCTGTACCCCCTGTGCCTTACAGTGCTCTGTTACCTAAACCCCTACCCGACTCATCTATTGACCTACCCAATTCTGTGACCAAAAATGTCGAAACTGTTAAACCCGTGGCTAAAGAGCCTAAAACAAAACCTACTGCAAATTCTAAAGGTAAAAAGAACGCCCGATTAATCTCTCGCATGGCAAGAAACAAACCGAAAACTCCTGTCAACCCTGACCCTATCATGGTGAGTGAGGATTCTGACTCAGAGGTTGAACGTTACCTGGCAAGTGAGTATCCCTATTCAGAAGGTCTGTGTGACAAACCCGCATAAGATTTTGTGAAAAACCTACCACCTTGCTTGCAAAATGATCCTAATTATCCAGGCATCAAAATGCCCTGTGAAACCCCCGGTGACTCATCGAGATCCCCTCCTGCTCTATCCGAACCAGCTGCTCCACCATGTGATCAGTGTGTCTCGTGGTTAGAAAGGTATTACCTTGATGTGTCAATGCTACAGTGCAGAATTCATGCTCTGGAGGATCAAGTTGCAAGGTTCACCAGTCAAAAGGCTAAATTTCCATCCACTAATAAGAAACAACGAACAATAGGTTCCATTTTGTTTAAGAATGTGGAGTCGGCTACAGCGGTCGTCAATTCAAAATTGGCATAGCTCGAGCAGCCTCACTGGTATGATTATCACCTGTTTATATGATAAACTCACAGCTCTGTTTATAGCATGGATTTTCTTTGACACATAAGCATGCATTATTGTATATAATTTTGTTTTGATAAATCAAATTTCATTTATCATTTTAGTTTTGATTGGATTTAGCTTTGATTCGATTGATCGTGGTATGGATTTGATTGTTTTAATTTGGTTTGAATTGAATACTCTGTTGCTTGTTGAAGTTGTTAATATCTTTTCTAAACATCAGTTGTTTCTAGTATTTCAATTTCGAACACAGTCAATGTTTTGATTCGAATTGGTTGTATTTTATACGATGTGGTTGGAAATAATGGTTAACTATTATGATTTTATATTCCATGTCTTTTTAACCAATTCGAATACCATTCTGTTAATGCATAACCAAATTGCGAATAGATATGAATCATAACTGTTATACCCAACCAATTGATTCACATTGTTTGGCTGTGTTATCAGTTCGATTCATACTGCAACAAATATATTGTTTAAATTTGATTTTGGGAACGAAAGTGATTATGCCTGGGATTACGATTTTTGACTCAGTCACGATTTGTTTCGATTATTGCCCAGTTTATGATTATCACTGTTGTTGATGGTTGTGATTACTAATTTTGGTCCTGCTTGTTGACTGTGTAACGCCCAACAATTGGAGTCTATGGCAAAGTTTGATGGATGTTGTTATGAATGTTTTATTTGACTATAATGGTAACAACCTTTCTATATTGGTATTTGATTGAAACAACATGAATCTTATGCACATTGTTACAGCCGTAACAAATCAATTTTGATGGTGTTCGATTATAATTGTGTTACATCATATCTTATACGATATGATTCACCATTGATTTCATTTTAATATGAAACAGTCCTGTTATGGTTTGACCATATTTTATGGCGACTTAAAAACAGAGCATTCTTATCCTGTTTCGATTGCATCCCTTTCGATTTTGTTTAATTTGAATGATAAATTTGCTTGAACCATTAGTGATTTGATTTCAATGTTTATTAAAATAAAATAAAATTGGATTATTTTAAGAAGATTTCATTTGATCTCTATCTGGTCCTGTATACTATTTTAGACTAGCTACAGAATCAGATGATTCTGTAGCTAAGTCTGTAGGATCAAATTTTTATTATTTTGTCACTGAAATATATCTCTAATTTGATAATTGTGTTCTATTGCAGGTAAATTCGAAATTGCAGTTGAGTTTATGAGTAGTTAGGGGATATTTCAAAGATTTCACTAGCATTTTGATTTCCTAGTTGATTTTGGGATATTTCCCAGATTATGTAAAACATTTTGATATTATCCACAGGGAGGTTTTACCCTGTGGAGAGACTTATATATACTTATGATTTTTGTAATAATGTTCATCCTCATTCGTGGGAGAACAAGGATATGGAGTTTTAATACAGACTGAAGCATAATTTGGTATTTTTCACAGCTTTAGCTTCTCATTATATCAACATTTTGTTTCATGTTGTGTATATCAATTTGTATCTGGTTTATGACTACTTTAGCTATCTAAATCAAGTGCAAATGATGTAATTTTAATTATCGTAATCCATATCTGGTTTCTTCCAAGTGTATAAAAGACATAATAATTGTCTAATTCAGTTTGTGAATGACAGGTTTATCTTCTTTATGAATTGAATTGTTAAATATAAGTTTTTGCATAACAGGTTTCCTGTAAATAACTCGAAGAGCAGCGCAACCAATCATTTACAAAAAGCTTTGGGATTAATCGGTGCGAGTTTACTTCCTCCGACAAGCTTCGAAGTCATCATACGCAGGATAAACTAGGAGCGCTTCCAGGTTAGCTAGTCTTTTGTTTATTGTTTTTATTAGTAGTTTAGTTCAGATATTAGTTTAAGTTAGAGTTAGTATATTAGATCGTTTAATTTCAGTAGTTCTATTTCTTATTCATAAAATATAAAAAAAAATCAAAAAGATCTCTGGCTGTCTTAGGACAGAAAACATATGAGTTTTACAAGTTTTATGAAAATCTGCCAAGTGTGTATATTGTATATTTGTGAATAAGTTGTATTATAATTGATAACTAGACGGTTAATTAGTAGAATTAGTGTATTAGTAATTAGTAGATTGTATATAATAGTTAGAGTAGTTTATATTTAGTTTTGGTTTCATTTAGTAGTTTGTTTTAATTAGATTAGTGTATTAGTTTAGTTTAGTTAGTTTAGTTAGTTTTAGTTAGTTTTAGTTAGTTTTAGTTAGTTTTATTTGTTTTAGATAGATTAGTTAGTTTAGGTTAGTTTTCTCTTTGGTTTTCTTAGGAGACCTTAGAGCAGCCAACAAAGCCGTTAAACCCGTTAGGGTGGTTCATTCCAAATGTCTTGGGTTATTTAGACAACCCCGGACCGGTTCCACTCTCTCAATTGACGGATGAACAATTTCGCCCGTCAACAAATGGCACTAGAAGGAGGGCTAGAACTTAACAAATGGCGCTAGAAGGAGGGCTAGAACTTAATTAATGGCACGAGGCAGTCGCAAGACTCCTCCCCCACCTAATCGCACACCTATAGTGACTAGAAGCCATTCACAAGATAATATCCCCCCTCAAACAACAACTACTTCAACCGAAGATCCACATATCACAGTTGAGCCAGCAACCCCTAATCCTACAGGTGGTGATGTCCAAGAGATCGTTCGTCAATCTCTTATCAAAACACACAGTGCCTTAGATAGTCTCAGGCAACCAAACCGTCTGTGGGGTCAACCTTTAGACTTCTCTGATATTAGAGAACAGTTAGGTGACATTGACCTCATTGTGAATTCTCCAGATCCAAACTTAAATCCTGCTGCAGGAGGATCTGGGATACCTCCTTCACCACCTCCTTCATCTCCTTCCTCTTCTGGGGGAGATTCCTCTTCTGACGAAGGAAATCCACCTTCTCATCCTTCCACACCCACTACCCCAATGGAAAATCAGAACAACCCTGCTAGACCCTGGTTGGACCAGGATGCAGTAGTTGTACCTGGAGCCCAACACCCTTTACCCAAGCACCCGGAGAAATGGCTTCCTAAGTTTGATCCCGATTCAAAACAGATAGTCGAAGATCATATCAAAAAATTTATGTTAGCCATCAGACTCCGTAATGTTGAACATGAAGACGTTGTCTGTAGGTTGTTCCATTACACCTTTGAGGGTAATGCATCTACTTGGTACTTTTCCCAACAGCCTCATACCATAGTGTCTTGGGAAAAGTTTGAGTCATGCTTTTTGGAAAAATTTGGAGATGGAAAACCTCCGGAAGTCTTAGTCATGGATATTTCGAGCTTAAAAATGAACTCAAAAGAAAAAGTTAAAGATTTTAATCAAAGATTCCTAACGCTTAAAAATTGAATCCCTGCAGATTCTATGCCTGTTGAGAGTCTTGTAATAGCTTACTACACTAAAGCTCTACATCAAAGTATAGTTATTTGGGTTAAACGATCCAAAAAAGCCACGTTGTTAGAAGCCTTTGAAGAGGCTACTCAGATTGAAAAAGACATACTTACTCTTAAGGACTCTTCTAGCAACGAAACTGAGATTGTTTCTTCTTCCAAAAAGAAGATTGAAATTCTCCCCAGACCTACACAAAACAAAATACAACCTGAAAACTCTGATTTGGAAAATTTAACCAAAGTTGTACAAAAATTCTCTAATCAAGTTATAGATTTAAAAAGGTCGACTGAGGAAGCCTCTTCGAGTAAAGGACCCTACAAACCTCCTTTCCAAAAGCCTTTTCCAGCCAACCGGCCCAATCCAAACCCCGAAGGCTTGAACCTAGAAAGTTTGCAATGCGCTCTCCAAACAATTCTAGGAGCCCAAGATGACTTGATACCTCCTGAAATCCCTCAAGAGGAAGTCGAGTAGGAAACAACTCAAGAAGAAGAGTCTTCTCCAAACATCTTTGGACACTTCTTGGATAGTATCTTTCAAGCTAACTTCGAGACTGTTCACCCTTAAAACACTAGGAGTAAGATAGAAAACAAACCTCCTGCCGAGAACACTACAACTTTACCTCCAAATCCATCTAAATCAGTAGAAACTAAACAAAGTAATGCTGGCCCGAAACTAGATTATGATGTTGTTGAAGATCTTAAAAAATTACGGGCTAACATTTCTATTTACAAGTTATTAAAGTTTCCATTTTTGTTACATAAGATGTTGCAAAATATTTTAGACAATGGCAAGAATGGGAATTCAATTGGTAATAAGGTTGCACAAAGCAAAGCGTCGCAGAAGACTTCCACAAAAAATAATCCAGATCCTCAAGATAAAGGAAGCCTGCATGTACCACCTGTAAATAATGTAAATAATGTAAATAACTCAAATAATGTAGATAAAGTAGCATTAGCAACCGCGAGTAAGAAATCACAAGCTACTCCTCTAAGTACTTGCAAGAATGTACCTCCTTTTCTTTTAACTTTCGAAATCTTCAACAGAAATGTGCATAATTATATGGTTGACTTAGGAGCATCGTCAAATGTGATGCCTTGGTCAGTCTGCCAAAAGATCAACGCTGAAGTAGAACCATCTTCTTTGAAAATCATACAACTTGATCGAATAGATGTTAAAGTTATAGGCGAATTGAAAAATGTATTTATTAGATTGTCGTCCAACCCAAAGGTTCGTTATGTTATTGATATAATTGTGGTGGATATTCCAGAAGTGTATGGTCTATTTTTGAGCAGGGACTGGTCAGAGCAGCTACATGGTTACTTCGCGACAGACTGGTCTCACTTATGGCTTCCAGAAAATGGTAATCCCAACAAGATCAGGGTGAATCGTGAGCATTACCTCAAGTTCACGGTAACAGACTTGAATGACCCCAATGAACCATATACACCACCTGCTGATTCACTTGAAGTACAAGGGATGGACACCTTCTTCAGAAATTTCATGGCTGAAGCTTCACCTATCGACAATCCTGAACAGTAATCTGAGATCATAACATGTACACAACCAATAGCTTCTATGCAACAGTCGCACGAGGCTGATGGAAATCAAATTTGGTCTTTATATTTTGATGGTTCCAAGTCTAAAGAAGGAGCTGGTGCAGGCTGCATCATTATCGATCTGGCAGGTAACAAAACATTATTGGCTTGTAGGTTAGAATTTGAATGTACTAACAATATTGCAGAATATGAGGCTTTACTGCAAGGTCTCAGAAAATCCTTGGACATGCACATTCAAAATCTGATTGTATTCGGTGACTCTGAGATAGTGGTTAGGCAGGTAAGGGATTCTATACACTATCTTTCCCCACATCTCAAATCTTATCAATCGGAGGTATGGAGTTTAATGAACAAATTTTCTTCTTTTAATATAAATTCCATCCCTAGACTAAATAATGTTGAAGCAGATCTACTAGCTAATGTTGCCTCCAAACTTCTTCCTGCAGAAGGCTTATCCCCAAACGCGTTCTTCGTGGAGCTATTGTTTAGACCATTTGTTCCTGACAATATCACAAACTGGAGAGTATTTGACGATGATCGGCAAATCATTAACTTTCTACACATGGAAGAGACCTTTCAAGGCATTGTGATTGATGAACAAATGCACAATGACAATTTGCATGACTTTACGGTAATACCTAATCCGAAATCTCCAGAAGATCTATCGGATATGGTAAACTTCATACCCAAATCTGTTGTTAGACTAGAAAAGTTTTATGATTTTGAAGGTAAATTTAAAAACATGGTCAATTGCAAAACCAATAGTTCCTCGTTGTCTTATGAGAAAGTCAATTTAGGGACTAGTGAAAATCCTCAGTGTATCAACTTAGGCTTGGGATGTTCTAGACAAGAAAAAGCTTCTTTTGTTAAATTATTTAAAGAATTCAAGGATGTCTTTGCATGGACTTACGATGATCTTAAAACGTTTGATCCTAATATTATACAGCATGTCATCCCGATGAACCCCCAAACCTTACCCTTCCAATAGAAATTGAGGAAAATGCATCCTAAACTAGAACCGACTGTACAAAAAGAATTGAATAAACTCCTAAGTGCTAAAATAATTTTTCATGTTAGACACACTCAATGGGTATCCAACCTTGTCCCAGTTCGGAAGAAAAACGGGGAAATTTGACTTTGTGTCGATTTCTGAAACCTCAACAAAGCGTCTGACAAAGATAATTATACTGTCCCGCCCATGGAACAGATCCTTCAACAAGTATCTGGTTCTGAGAGGCTATCCTTACTAGATGGTTTCTCTGGATACAACCAAGTCTTGATGTCTCCGCCAGACCAATTAAAAACTACCTTCCGTACCCCGTGGAGCACTTATGCTATTCACAAAATGCCCTTTGGATTGATTAATGTTGGTGCTACCTTTCAGAGAGCAATGTAAATTTCTTTTAGAGGCTTAATCAATCACTCCATAGTAGTCTACTTAGATGATGTGACTGTTTATTCTAAAAACAAAGACGATCATCTAGCTCACTTACGAGCCATTCTGCTACGATGTCGTAAATATGACATCTCCTTGAACCCCAATAAGTCCATCTTTGCAGTAGAACAGGGTAAATTACTAGGATTCATTGTGTCTAGTGATGGAATGATTATTGACCCCGAGAGGACCCAAGTCATCGCTAAACTTCCCCCACCTACCTCCAAAAAATCCATGTAGTCTTTCCTAGGCCAGTTTCTCCCCAGTTTCTCCGAAATGGTCAGGCCTCTCCAGAACCTTATTAAGAAAGACACCCAATATCACTGGGGACCCACAGAAAACCAAGCTTTCGATGCTATAAATAAGGCCATAATAGACGCTCCATCTCTCATGAGCCTTGATTTCTCTCAAGATTTTACACTCTATACTTTTGCCTCTGATCGTTCCTATGTCGCAGTTATAACTCAAAAGAATTCTGAGAATAACGAAGTACCCATCGCCTTTATGAGCTCTGATTTCAAAGGTGATGAACTTAACTACCTAGCGGTTGATCGGCAAGACTACATTGTCTTCAAGGCAGTTAAGCATTTCCGGTCATATCTTTTGAAGTCAAGGACGAAGGTCATTGTCCCCTACCCTGTCGTAAGGAACTTGTTAGTGCAAAATGCGTTAGGAGAGAAAAGAGCCAACTGGGTCACCTCCTTGCAAGAGTATGAATCAGAAATCACCCCAGCACATATCGTGAGAGGCCAAGGGCTGTGTAAGTTGGTAGTTGATTCAGAAACCAAACAGCAAGAAGATAGTGATACGTCAAACCTAGAACAATGCGATCAAAGTTTGATTTGTTGTGCACAAAACCTTGTAAGTCCTTGGTACGATGATATTAGATTTTGTCTTGAACATGGATCAACACCCTGTCATCTTGACCCCACCAAAAGAAGAGTGTTGAGACTAAATTTCGCCTCCTTTCATCTAGTTAATGGTATACTGTTTCGTCATAATTTTGACGGGGTACTTATGCGTTGTCTTGAAAAGGACGAAGCAGAAAAAGTCTTGCTTGAGTTGCATGCAGGAGAAGCTGGTGGTCACTTCAGTGGCGACACCACTGCTCATAAGGTTTTAAGAGCTGGTTACTACTGGCCCACGCTTTTTAGGGACGCCCATGCCTTGTGCCGTAAATGTATCATTTGTCAAAAAACATCAGGGCAATTGCAAAAACCAACCTTCCCCTTGCAACCCGTTTCAGTTGATTCTCCTTTCCAGCAATGGGGCCTTGATATCATAGGTCCTATTAACCCTTCATCCTCACAATAACACAAGTATATTGTGATAGCCACTGATTACTTTACTCGATGGTCCGAAGATGCCACGCGAAGAACTATTAACACAAGTCAGGTGATCACTTTTCTAAACTTGAATATCATCACTCGTTTTGGTATCCCTAATTGTCTAGTCTTTGATAACGCTTCATACTTTTCTTCTCTTGATATGAGTGAGTTTGCCTTAGATAAAGGAATAAAGCTGAAGTATTCCGCTAGTTACTACCCCCAGGGCAACGACTTAGCAGAATCAACAAACAAGAACTTGATCAAAATTATCAAGAGAACCGTGGCTGAAAATCACAAGAACTAGCACAATGCACTGCTTAATGCACTGTGGGCTAATAGGGTAACACCCAAAGCTGCCATAGGTAACTCCCCCTTTTTTCTCGCTTATGGCAGAGAAGCCATTCTGCCACCTCACATTCTTCTTCCTTCACTCTAATTGTCACAAAAAGTCCAAGAAGAAGATTGTCCCCCTTTAGAAAGTCGTATTAACGCTTTGATGAAGTTAGAAGAAGTAAGAACCCAAGCTAAGTGTAAGTTAGACCAACATCAACAAATGATTAAAATCCAGTTCGATTCTAGTTCTGCTTCTGATAGGAATTTTGAAGTAGGTGATCTCGTCTTAAAGTGGGACAAACCACACGAAGGAAAGGGTGAGCACACCAAGTTTCAAAATTTGTGGCTTGGGCCATTTTTGATTGCTGAAAAGTTGGGTCCTAGCTCCTTTCGATTGCAGAATCTTGAAGGGCAGCTGGACACCTATCCGGTGAATGGCCAAGCCCTGAAAAGATACTTTGCTTGATTACTACCCTTGTATATTATGTAAATATTTCCTTCTGTTTTTATTTTTCCTTTCCTTTTATTTTTGGTTTTGATTAGGATTGATCAGTTTTTTGTGTTTTTGAAACATATGCATACTTGTGCACTGAGCTATTCAGATTAAGACCATGGGAAAATTTCTTCGCTAAAATAACTTCTGAAAGATTGTATGAACATCAGTGATATATTTCAAAAAACCGATATTTATGTTGGAAAATTTTGTTGTTTGAAAGAAGTTTACTAATTTCAATCTTTGAGCAAAGTTTGTCATGATCATCTAATATCTTTTTACATTGTCCCTTGTCCGTAAAGGAATGACTCAAAAAATATGTCTCCCTGTCATAGTAAGTTGTTTTGTAAATAAAACATTTCTGGAGCTGAATAAAGGACAGTGTCAAAAAATTCCGATGAGGTCTGAAAAAATATCATAAAATACCAAGATTTTTCAGCGTCACCCTGCTCAGTTATCCATAAAAGAAAAACAAAATAAAAATGTTAATAAGAGCTGTGGGAAGTGTTTGTAAACCCACTGGGATACTGAACAGGTCCGCTGGCAGAGGGTAAATGCAAACATGGGGCCAAGACAATTTCGTCGTGGTACTGAACAGGCCTGCTAGCAGCAAAGCAATGTCGAGTACACAAAAATCTATAAAAACTTATAAGAAACCTCTTTAAAGTCCTTTATTCTGATCTAGAACTTCTTGACAGGATACGGATGTCCGAGTGGGTTAAATAGAAACCCTGTCGAGTCTATGGACGCCTGCTGGCAGCAGTGGCCATGCCAACAGTATTGAAGATTTTATCTTTAAAATCGTTACTTGTTGATCTTAAGACTGTTATTAGTTTGCATCTTTTAAAACATCGCTGGAAAAGATAGTAGATGATGATGTTTGTACAATTTTCTGATTGTTGTTTTTGAGTTGAATTTTTCGCTGCTATCCTAATCTGAATTCATTTCTTTTGACAGAGATAACTACTTCTCCCAGTGTGTCGCCATTGTTGGCATCCAATTCAATTTTTTCAATTTCCCTAAAAGCTGCCTACACCTATGTCTCCTGAACTTCAAATTTTTGTCGCATTTTGCAAATAGAAGACATTTTCATTTCTTGCGACACTTGCAAATTGATTTCGATTTAGTTTTCATGACTAAAAGCGTGAAAACTCCTCCATCGTTATTTGAACTGTCATGATCTTCTCATTGATATTCTGAAAGGCACTTACATTTGGTTTGTTATTAAGTGGTTGAAATGATTTTTCGAACTATGTCTATTTGCCTATTCTTATTTTGATTGTGCAACTTGATTTTTATTTGATTAATAAGGTATTGAGCATGTGAATTTATGGGTTATATTTGATTTCATAAGGGTCATGGTTGATCTTGTTTTATATAATGTGATCCTTATTATTATAAGCTCTTAGCTTGTCGATTTTATAAAATCATTGGTCACAATGTTATAAACTTTGATTACACATTATGCAACAAGCGCATGGGTAACATATGAGTCTAATTTCATATCGAATGGCAATAGTTTGAAGTTATGCAATGGCGCGTTGGTTAAACATTTGGTTTTTTGATTTAACGATGGTTTGAATTATTACAGGCACATATTTAAATTTGGGTTTGATTTTATATTGAACATTCATGGTTTCAAACAATAGATTGGCATATTGGTATATCATCCACAGTTTAATCCTTGGGTTAGCCGATTAATATGGTTTGAACGATGTCATGATTGATTGAACAACGTTGTACTTTTCCATTACTTTGTTGCATGGCGGTGATAATCCCACCACCCTCGCACGCGCACATTAATTTTCTCCCCCTTCATCGTTCACAACTGTTAGCCGAAACGATATTTTCTCTTGTGTATTGTTCTGTTCAATCCAAACCCTACCATGCGCCCGCACCATGGCTCTAGTCGTAAGGGATGAAACCAATGGTAGCCAGGCATTGTTGATGTTCAACAGTGCTTACAGCAACCTTGAGGAATTTGGGTGGCTCCCGTTCATACGAAAGTTTGATGGTTTTAACCCTGGCGTGGCTCGACAATTCGCATTAACTTTTGATGGCTGCCGGGACAAGGTTGGGGATGTGCAATTGGAAAGTGACAAGCAATTTCTTAGTTTAGCTATCGGTCTGCCTGCTACTGGACATAAATGGTCAAAAAATTGCAAAGTGGAAGATGTCCCGTGGACATTTCTCTTCCAGTCACGAAGGGTGAGCTCCTGTGACAAATGTTTTCCCGCAAATATGCTCAAGCAACGTTGGCACGACTTGCTGATGATAACCAAGCAGTTTATCACCTGCGAGGGCCAATATGGGTTTGTTTTCTTGTACCATCTCCGTTTACTTATGGTTTTCATAGGCTATGAGCTTAATATTCCTTATTACCTACATAGGAGTTTGTTTAAAATGTTTAAAAGATACAAACGAAACCAGGTCGATAACAGGCTTTTTCTCTTTGGGTTAACTAAAATGCTCGTGGTTTGTCATTTGGGGTTACACCGAGACTGTTGGAATGATTTTCTTATTCGCAATAATTTTGATGATTCAAGCCCACCACAGGTTGATAAACCTGTGGTGAGGGAGAGCAAGTCTATACCCATTGTGCCTTACAGTGATCTGTTACCTAAACCCCTACCCGACTCATCTATTGACCTACCCAATTCTGTGACCAAAAATGCCGAAACTGTTAAACCTGTGGCTAAAGACCCTAAAACCAAACCTACTACAAACTCTAAAGGTAAAAAGAACGCCCGATTAATCTCTCGCATGTCAAGAAACAAACCGAAAACTCCTGTCAACCCTGACCCTATGATGGTGAGTGAGGATTCTGACTTGGAGGTTGAACGTTACCTGGCAAGTGAGTATCCCTATTCAGAAGGTCTGTGTGACAAACCCACATACGATTTTGTGAAAAACCTACCACCTTGCTTGCAAAATGATCCTAATTATCCAGGCATCAAAATGCCCTATGAAACCCTCGGTGACTCATCGAAATCCCCTCCTGCTCTATCCGAAACAGCTGCTCCACCATGTGGTCAGTGTGGCTCATGGTTAGAAAGGTATTACCTTGATGTGATAATGCTACAGTCCAGAATTCATGCTCTGGAGGATCAAGTTGCAAGGTTCACCAGTCAAAAGGCTAAATTGCCATCCACTAATAAGAAACAACGAACAATAGGTTTGATTTTGTTTAAGAATGTGGAGTCGGCTACAGTGATCGTCAATTGAAAATTGGCATAGCTCGAGCAGCCTCACTGGTATGATTATCACTTGTTTATATGATAAACTCACAGCTCTGTTTATAGTGTGGATTTGCTTTGACACATAAGCATGCATTATTGTATATAATTTTTTTTTGATAAATCAAATTTCGTTTATCGTTTTAGTTTTGAATGGATTTAGCTTTGATTCGATTGATCGTGGTATGGATTTGATTGTTTTAATTTGGTTTGAATTGAATACTCTGTTGCTTGTTGAAGTTGTTAATATCTTTTCTAAACATAAGTTGTTTCTGGTATTTCAATTTCGAACACTGTCAATGTTTCGATTCAAATTGGTTATATTTTATACGATGTGGTTGGCAATAATGGTTAACTATTATGATTTTATATTCCATGTCTTTTTAACCAATTCGAATACCATTCTGTTAATGCATAACCAAATTGCGAATAGATACGAATCATAACTGTTATACCCAACCAATTGATTCGCATTGTTTGGCCGTGTTATCAGTTCGATTCATACTGCAACAAATATATTGTTTAAATTTGATTTTGGGAACGAAAGTGATTATGCCCAAGATTACGATTTTTGACTCAGTCACGATTTGTTTCAATTATTGCCCAGTTTATGATTATCACTGCTGTTGATGGTTGTGATTACTATTTTTGGTCCTACCTATTGACTGTGTAATGCCCAGCGATAGGAGTCTATGGCAAAGTTTGATGGATGCTGTTATGAATGTTTTATTTGACTATAATCGTAACAGCCTTTCTATATTGGTATTTGATTGAAACAACATGAATCTTATGCACATTGTTACAGCCGTAACAAATCAAGTTTGATGGTGTTCGATTATAATTGTGTTACATCATATCTTATACGATATGATTCACCATTGATTTCATTTGATATGAAACAGTCCTGTTATGGTTTGACCATATTTTATCATGACTTAAAAACAAAGCATTCTTATCCTGTTTCGATTGCATCCCTTTTGATTTTTTTTAATTTGAATGATAAATTTGCTTGAACCATTAGTGATTCGATTTCAATGTTTATTAAAAGAAAATTAAATTGGATTATTTTAAGAAGATTTCATTTGATCTCTATCTGGTCCTGTATACTATTTTAGACTAGCTACAGAATCAGATGATTCTGTAGCTAAGTCTCTAGGATCAAATTTTTATTATCTTGTCACTGAAATATCTCTCTAATTTGATAATTGTGTTCTATTGCAAGTAAATTCGAAATTACAGTTGAGTTTATGAGAAGTTAGGGGATATTTCAAAGATTTCACTTGCATTTTGATTTCCTAGTTGATTTTGGGATATTTCCCAGATTATGTAAAACATTTTGATATTATCCACAGGGAGGTTTTACCCTATGGAGAGACTTATATATACTTATGATTTTTGTAATAATGTTCATCCTCATTCGTGGGAGAACAAGGATATGGAGTTTTAATACAGACTGAAGCAGAATTTGGTGTTTTGTCACAACTTTAGCTTCTCATTATATCAACATTTTGTTTCATGTTGTGTATATCAATTTGTATCTGGTTTATGACTACTTTAGCTATCTAAATCAAGTGCAAATGATCTAATTTTAATTATCGTAATCCATATCTGGTTTCTTCCAAGTGTATAAAAGACATAATAATTGTCTAATTCAGTTTTTGAATGACAGGTTTATCTTCTTCATGAATTGAATTGTTAAATATAAGTTTTTGCGTAACAGGTTTCCCTTATTGCAGAGATTTATAATCATAAAGTTGTTATGTTCTTTTATGTCTTGTTTGTCCTGTAAATAACTCAAAGAGCAGCGCAGCCAATCATTTACGAAAATATTTTGGATTAACCGGTGCGAGTTTACTTCCTCCGACCAGCTTCGAAGTCTCATACGCAGGATAAACTAGGAGCGCTTCCAGGTTAGCTAGTCTTTTGTTTATTTTTTTTATTAGTAGTTGAGTTCAGATATTAGTTTAAGTTAGAGTTAGTATATTAGATCATTTAATTTCAGTAGTTCTATTTCTTATTCATAAAATGTAAAAAAAAAATCAAAAAGATCTCTGGTTGTCTTAGGACAGAAAACATATGAGTTTTACAGGTTTTATGTAAATCTGCCAAGTGTGTATATTGTATATTTGTGAATAAGTTGTATTATAATTGATAACTAGATGGTTAATTAGTAGAATTAGTGTATTAGTAATTAGTAGATTGTATATAATAGTTAGAGAAGTTTATATTTAGTTTTAGTTTCATTTAGTAGTTTGTTTTAATTAGATTAGTGTATTAGTTTAGTTTAGTTAGTTTAGTTTGTTTTAGTTTGTTTTAGTTAGTTTTATTTGTTTTAGATAGATTAGTTAGTTTAGGTTAGTTTTCTCTTTGGTTTTATTAGGAGACCTTAGAGTGGCCAATGGAGCCGTTAAACCCGTCAGGGTGGTTCATTCCAAACGGCTTGGGTTATTTAGACAACCCCGGACCGGTTCCACTCTCTCAATTGACGGACAGACAATTTTGCCCGTCAACAAGAGGGCAGTCGAATTGTCTGCAAGGAGTGCATTGACAGAGGGGTTCAATTAGAGATAGCTTTTGTTCTCGTTCATCCTGAAGGTGCAGTTGGGCATAGGAACCGTGCAAGGAGTGCACAGGCTAGTTAAGGGTCTCAAGGTTGCGAACCTGAGCAAAGATTTGAAGGACTGCTACTGCAGGAGTGCGCAAAGTCAAGAGACTTCAACCTTCAGTCGAGGTTGAAGAGTTTCCGCAAGGAGTGCGTGAAAAGAGTTCTCTATTTCTAAGAGACGGAATAATTGTGGAAAGCTCAGGAAGGATAGGCCTCTGAGTTGTTGAAGATCAGCATAGACAAGTGTAACTTGAATTTGCATGGGCATAGTAGGTTGGCGAGTAGGCGAGCCAGTCTTGTAAGGAGACATTCAGTCATCCCGTGGATTTAAGAAAAGGAGAACGGACGGACGGAATCCTTTGAGGAGATTTCGCGAAGTTCCATGGGCCATTGGATTTCCTGGAGGTGTAAGGAGGTTACAGCGAGAATTTCCAAAGGGTTCCAAGCTCAGGAGAGGTGGAGCCATTGATTTGAACCACGAGGGTCATTGGATCCAAGTGCATATCAAAGAATCAGAGTTTTTGAGAACAAATAAATCTTGCCACTTGGAATCACGATCCATGATATCCCGACAAGATTAGAACTGTCCATCAGTGGGGATTTGTGTCCATAGATTCCAGAGAGTCAGAGTTTAGAGTATCGAGGATTCCAGAGGTAGGATACTCTTACATATTGAAATCACGATACGCGATATCTCGACGGGAGAGTTGTGTGGACCACAACAGGAGTTAATGGAGGACAGGTGGTGAAATATCGGAAATCGGGAAAAGGCAAGTCTCGAGTCCATCAACATCAGGATTCGCGATCTCGCGAATCCTAAAATCCTGATAGAAGTAGTGGAAGTTAAGGTGACAACTCGCACATGTGTCAGAGTTTCGTCACATTGGGTATCAGGAGTCGGCAAAACAAAGTGCACGACATCGCGAGTAGCGAAACTGTGATAAGAGAAATTTCGATAGATATGAGAAGAGGTCAGAGTTGACTGAACCATCGAGTCTTGGGGATTCTAGATCCCAGAGATCGACAACGAACTTGAAAAGCCAAGAGTTCTGATCCTCCATTAAGTAGAGAAAGGGGGATTGCGAGGAGAACCTGTGGGCGCAGATTTTCCGATAGGGAAATAGAAGAACCTTGGAGTTCTTCAAGCCGAGAAGAAGAAGATCCTGTGAGAGCGGATGTGCTCCGAGGAGTGCAGCTGCCATCAAAGTGGTATCAGAGCGGGAATATCTCTTTGCTTTCTGTAGCATAGAAGAAGAAATTTACCATGCCGCCTAGAAGACAGAGACAATCACCCGATTCAGAGGATAGGGAGGTGCGGAGAAGAGGCAGGCCGACAGGAAATCTAGAAATGGAGAGACAGATGCATGATCTCTGAGCAAGACTCGAGGAGATGGAGACAGCGCAAAGATGCACAACTAGTGCAGGGGATTTGAGTGATTCCGAGGATGAAGTCGAGGCTGAACATGAAGAGGAAGTTGCAGCCGAGGATGCAATGAATGAACGCCTAATCAAAGCTATCGCAAGGATGGGTGCGAAGGAAAAGATGGACATTCCAATTTACGAGGGAAATATGGATGCAGAGGAGCTTCTAGACTGGATTAGAGCTCTTGACACCTAATTCGATTATGAAGATATCAAAGAGGATAAGAAGGTCAGATATGTTGTCACACGCTTGAAGTGACATGCAGCATTATGGTGGGACGAGCTACAAGATGACAGACATTGCAAAGGCAAGCAGAAGATCAAGAGTTGGGATCGAATGATTGCGAAGATGAAGGCAAAGTTCATCCCAAGAGACTATCAAATTACTCTGTTCAGGAGGATGCAGAACCTAAGACAGAAGCTGATGATAGTGAAAGAATACACTGAGGAATTCTATCGACTGAACATCAGAGCAGGTCATTGGGAGAGCGATGATGAGAAGGTTACTAGATATCTGAATGGTCTAAGATACAGCATTCAGGATGAATTAAGTATGGTAACCATCCAAATAGTGGAGGATGCTTATCAGATGTCTCTAAAAGCCGAAAAGAAGATGATCTGTAAGCAAGGTCAGCGAGGGCGAGGCAGGAGTCAGCCCAGAGGAAAAGAAGTTACCCAGGACAAATACCAGAAGCCCAAGGAGGAATGGAAGAAGCCTCAGGGTAAAATTGAGAGAGGTGGGACCTTGCAGAGAGGGACATATGTTGAATAGAGAGGACAACATACAGATCAGAGAAGAGGATATGCTGACAAAAATACTTTTCCTCGTACCAGAGGTAGAGGAAGAGGAAGAGGTGGAGTCATCACATGCTTCACATGTGGAAAGAATGGGCACAAGTCTTACGAGTGTCCAGAGAAAAAGAAGGACGTTGGATAAGCTCACATCACCAAGGCACAGAGGCGAGATGTTGAGGCAGAAGACGCAGAAGGTGGGATATCGCTTATGATGCATAAAGTCCTTTTGACACCTGAGAAGGAGGTGCAGGAAAGTTCAGTCCAAAGGACTAGACTCTTCAGAATAGCTTTCAAAACCAAGGATAGGGTGTGCAAGGTTATTTTTGACAGTGGTAGCATGGATAATCCCATTTCTACAGAAATGGTAGAAAAGTTGGAGTTGGAGACAACTGATCACCCGAGTCCATACAGAGTTTCGTGGCTACAGAAAGGACACCAGGTAACTGTTACTAAACAATGCTTGGTTGAATTCAAGATAGGAGGGTACAATGATAAAATCTTATGTGATGTTATTCCCATGGATGTATGTCATTTATTGCTAGGTAGACCATGGCAATATGACAAAAATGTGATTCATGATGGGAGAATGAACACCTATACCCTGGAGAAGAATGGGAGAACCCATATGTTTCTTCCTATAAAGGATAAGGAGGTGAAGCCGGAAGTGAACAACAAAGTACTTCTCATGAGTGGGAAGGAGCTTCTTATAGAGGTGAAGAAGAAGGAAGATCCCCAATTCTTTGTGGTCAGGAAACCGAGGATTTTTCTGACTAGCACAAGAGTGGATGATCTACCAGAAGAAATTCAGGAACTACTGGAAGAGTTCACTGACATCATCATGGACGGATTACCTCGTTCGTTGCCACCGATGAGGAGTGTGAGTCATCATATAGACCTCATTCTAGGAGCTAGTTTTCCTAATAAAGCCGCATATAGTTTGATTCCGCAGGAGAATGAGGAGGTTAAGAAGTAGGTCCAAGAGTTATTGGACAAAGGATTGGTCATATAATGATTGAGTCTGTGTGTTGTTCCAACAGTACTCAGCCCGAAAAAATATGGAGGATGGAGAATGTGTACCGACTCAAGAGCCATCAACAAAATAACCATCAGATACAGGTTTCCATTGCCGAGACTGGATGATTTAATGGATTTCTTGAGTGGGGCAAAGTATTTTTCAAAGATTGATTTGAAAAGCGGGTATCATTAGATTCACATGAGAGAAGGCGATGAGTGGAAGACAGCCTTCAAAACCAATGAAGGACTGTATGAATGGCTTGTTTGGTCATTTGGCTTGGAAAACAAGTCGAGTACCTTTATGAGGTTGATGAATGAAGTCCTGAGGGAATTCATCGAAAAAATTGTCATTGTGTATCTGGATGACATACTGATTTACAGTAAATCAGAGGCTGAACATCTAAAGAATTTGGCCATTGTGATGAAGAAGCTACAACAGGAGAAGCTTTTAATTAATATCAAGAAGTCCTCATTTATGAAGACTGAACTCATTTATCTAGGTTTTGTTATTTCGGTGAATGAATTAAGGATGGATCCGGATAAGGTAGAAGTGATCAAGAATTGGCCATCACCGAGAAATATTTTTGAGGTGAGAAGTTTTGATGGTTTGGCTAGTTTCTATTGAAAATTCATCAGGAATTTCAGTGGAATTAGCGCAGTGATGATGGAAACAGTGAAGAAAAGGCATAAGTCATTTCACTAGACAGTGGAGGCTAAGAAAAGATTCAATTTGTTGAAGCGAAAGATCACAGAACAATCGGTTTTGGTGTTGCCAGATTTTCAGAAAACATTTCAGGTGAAATGTGATGCAAGTGGGTTTGCCATAGGAGTGGTCTTGAGTCAGGAAGACAGACCAGTTGCATATTTCAGCGAGAAGCTCAATGAGGCAAAATTGAAATACTCCACGTATGATAAGGAGTTTTATGCTATCATACATGCATTGAAGAAGTGGAGGCATTACTTGATCCCAAAGGAGTTTGTTTTGTACAGTGATAACCATGCATTATAGTTTGTGACTCAACAGGAGAAGTTGAATCAAAAACATGAAAAATGGGTAGAGTATATGAAGAATTTCACATTTGTGATTAAACACATTTCAAGTACTGCTAACAAAGTGGCTGATGCTTTGAGCATAAAGTGTTTATTGCTGCAGGAATTCTGAGTCAAAACATTGGGTTTTGAACATCTCAGGGACATGTACGCAAGAGATGTAGATTTTGCAGAGGTGTATGAAGCAGCTGAGAATCCAGTTCTCATAGAAAGAAGCCCGTGGATAGATTATATGATCCAGGAGGGATTGTTGTTCAGAGGAAATCAATTGTGCATTCCGAAATGCTCCATGAGGGAGAACCTGTTGAAGGAGAAACACAACAGAGGATTGGCAGGGCATTTCGGCCATGATAAAACATTCGTGAAGCTGAGTGAGTCTTACTTTTAGCCAGGGATGTGGTCAGAAGTCAAGATATTTGTTAACAGATGTAGAGTTTGCCAGCATTCGAAGGGGAGAAAGCAGAATGCAGGATTTTATCAGCCATTTCCCATACCAGAAAAGCCATGGGAGGCGATAAGCATGGATTTCGTATTGGGGTTGCTGAGGACACAAAGAGGTGTTGATTCAGTCTTTGTGGTTGTGGATAGGTTTTCCAAAATGGCACACTTCATTCCATGCCAAAAAACCAGCGATGCAACTCACATCGCAAATTTGTTTTTCAAAGAGATCGTCCAACTTCATGGATTTCCGAAAAGCATAGTTTCAGATAGAGACATTAAATTCATAGGGAATTTTTGGAGGACCTTATGGAAGAAGCTAGGAACTAACTTGGCATTTAGTTCAGCTTATCATCCTCAGACAGATGGACAAATGGAAGTGGTCAACATAAGTCTGGGAGACTTGCTGAGAAGCTTGGTGACAGAGCACTACAACAGTTGGGACCAGATATTGCCATAGGCAGAGTTCGCATACAATGATTCAGTAAATCGGAGCACAGGAAAAAGTCCATTTCAGATTGTGTATGGTACACAAACAAGAGGAGTTTCTGAGCTGAGGGATTCAGAACAGACTGCTACTAGCAGCGCTAGTGCAGAAGAATTCGCTGAGGCGATGAGGGAACTTCACAGCAGGGTGAAGGAGCGACTGCTGAAATCAAGCCAGGAGTACAAGTGCAGAGAATATCAGCATCAGAGACAACTTCAATTTGAAGTTGGTGATCTGGTTCTGGCACATTTGAGGAAGGAAAGGTTCCCAAGGGGAACATACAATAAGTTGAAAATGAACAAAATCGGTCCATGTAAGGTCTTGAGAAAATTCAGAGAGAATGCTTATGAGATTGAGTTGTCGGATGGCATCGGAATATCTATGATATTCAATGTCGCAGATTTATACCCATATAGGACTGGAGAAGCAGAGACTGGAACTGAACAACCAGTGATCCAGTGGATGAAACAATTTCCAGTCGCAGAGAAACCGCAGATGGAGTGCATACTGGACAAGAGAGTGAGTAAGAGGACCAGGAGGAAGCAATATTATGAGTACCTGGTCAAGTGGAAGAACCACCCAGTGGAAGATGCCATCTGGGAGAATGAAATAGGGATATAGAAGCATGGACATACCGTGCAGGAGCTCATGGATAGGAGCACGTGAAATTTTTCAAGCCAGGGAATATGATGCAGGAGCATCGCCAACTCATCAAGCGAGCCAGTGCGCAAGCGGAGGACAGCTGGACAAGCCAGCACAAATTTTTGAAAATGCTTTGGAATTGTTGTGCAATCTTAAATGATTCATTTAAGAAATGGTGCACTTGTGTATTGTATTGGACCTTGAGCAGATGGATCTCGTCCTTTAGTAGATAGACGACATTTAATATAGTTAATACTGGTAGATAGGAATTTAATTTTAGATTTGATAGATTTAGAGTCAAAGAGGGAAACTGGATATAGACACCCTCATTGTATCATTGTAACATTAGCTTGAGAAAAAATTATCAATTCAGAGTAGGAGGGAAAGAGCATGCAGATAATGGTGCGGAGAACATCCATGTACAGACATTTGAATTAATAGAAGAAAGCTTTGATTCAAATTCATGGTTATGTGTCTATTCTCTGTGTATTTATGTTATGCTCAGGAACTTTTATTTCCTGTTATACATTTTCTTTTATGTGTTGTGTATGTGATTTCATGTATAAATTGATGTATGAGAGAGTGTAAGGATGAGTTTCAATTGTTTCTCTAATTGAGCCAGAGAATTCCTGCAAAGAGGGCAGTCGAATTGTCCGCAAGGAGTGCGCTGACAGAGGGGTTCAATTAGAGATAACTTTTGTTCTTGTTCATCCTCAAGGTGTAGTTGGGAACAGGAGTCGTGCAAGGAGTGCCCAGGCTGGTTAAGGGTCTCAGGGTTGCGAACCTGAGCAAAGCTTTAAAGGATTGTTGCTGCAGGAGTGCATAGAGTCGAGAGACAAGTAGTGCGTGAAAAGAGTTCTCTATTTCTAAGAAATAGAATAATTGTGGAAAGCTCAGGAATGATAGGCCTCTGAGTTGTTGAAGATCAACATAGACAAGTGTGACTTGAAGTTGCATGGGCGTCGCAGGTTGGTGAGTAGGCGAGCCAGTCTTGTAAGGAGACATTCAGTCATCCCGTGGATTTAAGAAAAGGAGAACGGACGGATGAAATCCTTTGAGGAGATTTCACGAAGTTCCATGGGCCATTGGATTTCCTGGAGGTGCAAGGAGGTTACGGCGATAATTTCCAAAGGGTTCCAGGATCAGGAGGGGTGGAGCCATCGATTTGAACCACGAGGGTCGTTGGATCCGAGTGCATATCAGAGAATCAAAGTTTTTGAGAACAAAGAAATATCGTCGCTTGGAATCATGATTTGCAATATCCTGACAAGATTAGAACTGTCCATCAGTGGGGATGCGTGTCCATAGATTCCAGAGAGTCGGAGTTCGGAGTATCGAGGATTCTGGAGGCAGGATACTCTTACAGCTTGAAATCGTGATCCGTGATGTCTCAACGGGAGAGTTGTGTGGGCCACAGCAGGAGTTAGTGGAGGACAGGTGGTGAAATATCGGAAATCGGGAAAAGGCAAGTCCCGAGTCCATCGACATCAGGATTTTCGATCTCGCGAATCCTGAAATCCCAATAGAAGTAGTGGAAGTTAAGGTGACAACTCGCACGTGTGTCGGAGTTTCGTCACATCGGGTATCGGGAGTCGGCAAAACAAAGTGCATGACATCGTGAGTAGCGAAACCATGATAAGAGAAATTCCAATAGATATGGGAAGAGGTCAACGTTGACTGAACCATCAGGTCTTAGGGATTCAAGAGCCCAGAGATCGACAGCGAACTTGCGAAGCCACGAGTTTCGATCCTCTGATAAGTAGAGAAAGGGGGATCGTGAGGAGAACCTGTGGGTGTATATTTCCCGATAGGGAAATAGAAGAACCTTGGAGTTCTTCAGGCCGAGAAGAAGAAGATCCTGTGAGAGTGGGCGTGCTCCGAGGAGTGTGGCTGTCGTCATGAGGACATTAAAAAAACAACTTTCCAGACGTGATATGGACATTATGAATTTGTGGTAATTCCTTTCGGACTCACAAATGAACCAACATATATTTAGTCAATATCCAGATACGTTTGTTTAGATTTTTATTGAAGATATTCTTATTTATTCAAAGACAAAAAAAGAACATGAAGATCACCTAAGAATAGTGATAGAAACATAAAGAGAACATCAACTCTATGATAAATTTAGCAAATGTGGCTATTACCAGAAAGAGATACAATACTTGGGACATATTATTTCAGAGGATGGAATAGCGGTGGACCTTGAAAAGATAAAGGAAATTGTAGAATGGCCTAGACCCACGAATGTAGAGGAAATGTGATCGTTTATGGGTATAACAAGATATTATAGAAGGTCCATTGAGAACATTTCGAAAATTTCTTTTTCTATTACATCTTTACAGTAAAAGGGAATAAATTTCGTATGGTCACAAAAGTGTCAGGAAAGTTTTGATCAAATAAAGGAACAGTTAACTACTACACCAATCCTTAAAGTCGTCGACCCTTATAAAGATTTCATTGTTTGTATATATGCCAGTAAGGAAGGATTAGACAGAGTCTTATCACAAGGACACATGATTTATTTTGAATAATTAAAATTAAAGGATCACGAACATAACTATGTGACACATGACATATAATTAGCTCCTCTGATTCATGCATTAAAAATATGGCATCCTTAATTAATAGGAAGGAAGTTCCTAATTTTAACTGATAGCATTGGCGTAAAGTACTTGTTAAATCAACAAGGATTAAATGCATGAAAAGAAAGATTGCTTTCATTTTTAAGCGAATTTGACTTTTAAATCAAACACATTAAAGGCAAGGAAAATAAAGTTGCAGACTCTCTTAGTAGAAGGACAGGTGGAATTTATGAAATAATTGTGAGTAAAGAGGATAATGATCTCAGTGAAAAATTAAATCTGCTGGTACTTGTATCCCAAGTCCTCGTATCTAGTTGTATCCCAAGAATAAATCTTCTTTTACTCATATCTAGTTGTATCCCAATTTCATATCCAATTTGGTGAAGTAATTGGCATGCTACAACATATCTAGTAAGCCATCGATCCTAGGCAGAGAGCATTGATTCTTGAGAGTGATCTTATTCAATGCTCTATAGTAGCTACAAATTCTCCAATCCCATCCTTCTTGGGCACTATTATGATAGGTGACCCACAAGGTAAGGTAATTAGTTGAATTACTCCTTGCTCTAACAATTTTTTCCATAGTTTGTTTACACCATTTGCTTCCAATATGCACTATTTATATAGTCATATGTTTGGAAATGGGGAGTTGGGTCGACACAAATATATCTCATGCCCCACTACCCTCTTAGGTGGTAACCCTTTAGGGTCTTAGAAAACTTCTTTATATGCCTACAAGATCTCCTCCCACTAGTGTTTCTTCTCTTTAGTACAATGTCCCTCCAAATATTCCTTTACCTTCATTGAATCATCTCCTTGTTGATTCTATATTAAGAAGAGAAACACAAACTTCCTACTTGAACTGATCAATTTCTTGGCTTGGTTAGAACTTATGAGAGAGATATTGGATTTACCTTTATGTGCATTGATGATGAAATAATTATCATCCCTAATCAAATGACATTGGTTTTCTCTCCTCATGAATATCACATCCCTCATGTACATGAAGTATCTTCCAAACACTCCACACACACCAATTAGTAATATATCTACCTCCACTTCATTTATATAGTTTACATTTAAGAAATTTTGATATTACATCACTTAGTTACCTTGAGCTCTATATCCTTATTTACTCATCCCAATGGGTATGGCTAAGGAATGTGGTCATTGAACTTCCAATCCAATCTTACTTATTAGATATTCTACTATAAGGTTGGCCTACAAACTAGAATAAAATAGAGAATCCACTCACCTTCTTGACCTAGATCTTTATATGGAAGAGTTTAGACATCTCCTTCTCTTCCTTGGGACAGAGGCTACTCATGGTCACCTCCTTTTTCATTATACCTTAGACAATAGTTTTCTTCCAGATTCAAGTTGCTCTCAACTTGGTTGCCTAAATCCATGGCTAGCATGTGAATATTCTTCTTGGCCTCCTTCTTCCAATTCTTTGGATGTAACTTGAACACTTAACTTCGATATGACCTTCGATATTATGATGGTTACAACAGTTGATTGGATCATTGCACTAATTTGGAGTGGTCATTTGTAATGACTGGTTTGAAAATAACTTTTAAAAATTTTACCAAATCCTACCAAATGTACAACAAATTTCTACCAGATTCATAAAAGAAGAATTATCCCAAATTTCTCAACACTTACGCAATTAAAATTAAAATTTATCAATGAGTAATGCATAAATTCAAATTGAGTACCTTAACTCTGATGCTAATTTCCGTTGTCAGCTACATTCCTGCTGCTACCTGCTACACAGTCCAGTCCTATTGCAAACACAGAAAATAATTGCCCAAAACCTGTTGTCCACCCTGCCAACTAGGAAAACGACCTAGCTCCAGGATATCTACGGATATCCTGGCCCTCTGAGCCCAAAATCGCTAGCAAATCGGTGCCTGCCTGAACAAATAGCTCACAACCAGCAAATCCTGTTCCTCAGTCTGAGCACACCTATCTCCCAGTCCCTCTCGGCTCTCTGCCCATAGCAAGAAAACAGTCTCCCCCGTAGAATGCCTCCTCCCAACTCCTTTCCCCCTCTTATTGCCCCATCACCACCTTTCCTCCTTCCATTAAATTCCTTATCCCTCCATTTAATTACCCTTATCCATTCATTAAATATATTATCCATGTATTGAATACGTTATCCCTTGTGGGATACGTAACTCAATTTAAACATTATATTTTATTA
>ML791599.1:314985-328447 GCA_009831015.1 Picea engelmannii
TAAACATTTGCATATAAGCCACTATAGGTAGTTAGTGGACTTGAAAGGAAATATAGATAAGATATATATATATATATATATAAGTAAACATATGTATGTAATCCACTTGTCACACACCCATGAAAGGCATAATAAAATTTTCGTTTTTTCTCAGGGGACAGAATCCTCGAATTCCTACAGGGGCCTAGCATAGGCTAGCTCTTCCCCTATCCTCCTCCATGTGACCACTACCCATGACCATAGGCTTAATTTAGATGGTGTGTTGCGTTTCGTGACTTCGGAACTTCCGATGCAAGGTGCCCTATCTCCTCCAACTCCCGAGTTCTGGAAGGGGCTTAATGACTGTTCTGCTCACATGACCATTTCCATGACCACAGGCTTAACCTAAATGACAAGTCACATTTCATGACCTCGGGACTTTCGATGCAAGGAATACCAACTTCTCCAACTCCTCCAAGCCCCGAAACCCGATTAGGGGCCTAGCAAGTGCTAGCTCTCTAACCTATGATCACGGTGTGACCTTCCTCTAGGACTGGTCCCAGTTCCCATATTGTTCAGGACTTCATGGTTCGGTGAATCATGAACAATTCTTCCTTCCTTCCCAAATATCCGACTCTCAAAGATCTGACGGCTCCAAACCCTCTGCTAACCAACGACCTAGATTAAGTTGACGATTTTCCTTCGTGACTCTGGGAAAGTCTTCGCTTCTGTTTTCCCCAATGACCAATCTATGAAACCATGACCAAGCTAGATCGACGGTTCACAGGTCTCTCTCTCTATCCAACGGCCTAGATTTTGCTGGGACTTCACATCTTGCAAAGTTGGAAAGGCTAACTTCCTCCATTCCCCCGACTCCCGAAATACCAAAATTTCAAGTGCCAGATCAATGACCTTCAATTTCCATGATCCGACAATTGTAATCGAATCATGGTTTCACGATTCATGAATTATAACAACTCCATCCTTTCACTCTTATGATGTCCAAGTTAGCGAAATGTTGAGCTCCTGCCACATATCCCTTCCGATAGATGGTTCTGATTACTTCAGGGATTTCAGGACTTTGACGAGTCCACTCTCCTGCCTACACAAGGGTTAAGATCGACGGTCAAGGTAGCTCCCGATGGATCCTGGGATCTATGGTCCCGATTCCATTGCTACTTGCGAAGACTGAAGGGGTCGAGGTGTTAACGCCTGTGCTCCTCCTCTAGATCCATTGGTCCTAACAGACCTGGGATACTTTCGAAAGGATCTCGTCCATGCGTCTATAAAATGAAAGGATACTCCCTTTCGATAATTGGATTTGCTATCCTTTCTGAACTTAGGTAACAAAATTCAAGTTCTCGGAGCTTCAAATTCCCATGACTTTGAAACCTTCGAGAGTGAACTCCTTCTTGCATAGGGTTTCTAGACCCGGATCACATGAACCTTCAGATGGTTCTTGGGAAATTATCCCTAATCTTAGTCAAGTTTATGGATAAGGGATTGGGTACTTTTAAGAGTCCCTAGGCTACTGACCTGAATGAAGTGCCTTCCTAACTCACCGAGTTATGAGCTATGACACCGGGGCAGGGTAATCTCATGGGTTTACTGTAGTGGTAGCCATACTAAGGAGATTACTTTGAATTTGAGACATGATGCAATTCCTTGGGGAAGGTGCCTTCAAGGGATTAAACCAGAACACCAAGAGAATCAGGTAGATGGGACGATTCTCAGTGGAATGGACTCATGCTCCGGACTTACTCATTTTATACAGAAACCAATTGTGGCATATACATTCATTATTTCCAATCTAAATTACTAGGAAATCATAGCATACAGAAACCATTTATGGGCGTATAAAATGATAATGTAAAACATGATATTCAATTCAAAATACAAGGCATAAAACACTTATCAGAACCACTAGGCGTGATGCGACTGCTGAGAGTGGTGCTCATTTCCACCCAACCATAGGCTCAGTCACTCCCCAAGGGATTTATCACTGGCCACCCCCAAACTTAGGCCATGATGCTTTGAGACTCAATCTCTTACTTCTAGCACAACGGAAGTTGGGGACGAAGGTTACTATCCTTCTCCCAATACATGAATAGATGAGGATGAAGGTTACTCTCCTTCTCCTAGATATGTATCTATTCTCTGTGATCATAACTCATTTATAATTCTTTCCAGCCTTCCTCGGACCCAAGTGTTTTTTCTCTTGTCTTTGCACTCTTCGCGGGCTACTCCCTTGTCCACCACTCTTCCCTTCTTGCCCTCGACAAGGTTGTGTGTGGCTCAAACCCCCTCCATCCATGGTCAGGTCCAGAATCCATCCAATGGGTAGTCTGCCCCATCCCTCATTAACTCTTGAGGATGCCCTTCCCACCTGCCAGCTTGATGGGAATTCATTTATGGGCAAACGGTTGTTCTGATATGAGCAACATTAACTCCAGTATGGTACTAGTTCGATGGAGGCTATCACAACCATTCTGGGTTCCCTCCACCACCTTTTCATTAGCAATTGTGGTTTCTCTTTCTTAGCACATCCCCTCTTTCAGCAGTCATGCAACACGTTTCCATTATCCATCCAAATAACAGGATTTACATTCATCGACCTTTATACAAAGGTCCACCAAATTAAACATTCACACTTTGAGTTTTCCATAGCTTCTGGTCAATAAAGTTATATTTACAGACTGGGGGAAACAAGGTGTTATAATTCCCTCCCCCTTAAAGGAATCATCGTCCTTTATGTTCTATATACTAATATGATATGTATGTACAAGAGTAAACAAAATCGGGTATGCATGTTTCATGGAATCTTCCATTTCCCACGTAGCCTCATCTTGGCCAAAGTGTTTCCACTGCACCTTGACCTGCACAATGGTTTGATTCCTAAGTGTGGTTTCCTTCCTGTCTAGTATGCATTGGGGTTCTAGAAGGAACTCTCCCTACGGCTCCACCTGGATCATAGACCAGTCAATTGTATGATTAGCATCATGTATATATTTCTTCAATAAGGAAACAAGGAAAACATAATGTTCCTTTACAGTGGGAGGAAGTGCTAGCCTATAGGCTACAAGTCCCACTCTATCTAGGACTTCAAAGGGTCCACAATACTGAGGTTCCAACTTGGCACGGGCTCCCATTCTCAGGGAACTCTTCCGGGGTCCAACTCTAAGATAGACATGGTCTCCGGATTTGAACTCTTGGGGAGTTCTCTTTCTGTCGACGTAACTTTTCTGTCGGTCCTGAGCAATTTTCAGATTTTTCCTTATCTGTACTACTTGCTGTTCCATTTCTTTCATCATGTCCGGTCCAATTGTAATTCTATCCACTGGATTACTACAGCTGATTGGGATCTTGCACAATCTACCATAGAGGGCTTCAAAGGGGCTCATCTTTAAGGATTCCTGATAACCGTTGTTGTAGACAAACTCTACCAATGGCATGTAATCTTCCCACTTCTTAGGCTGATGCATTACGTGCATTCTTATCATGTTCTCTAGTATTTGGTTTACTCTTTCTATTTATCCATCAGTTTGAGGGTGATAGGCTATGTTGAACAACAATTTAGTCTCGAAACCGACCATTGGAGATTTCCAAAAGTTTGAAGTGAATTTGGTATCTCTGTCAGATACAATTTCCTTGGGCATGCCATGCATTCTGAATATCTCCTTCATGAAGATTTTGGCAATATCTATTTCCTTGCAAGTTGATTTGACAGGGATGAAATGGGCATACTTACTCAATTTGTCCACCACAACCATGATGGCATCATTTTTCTAGGTCAACTTTGGTAATCCGGTGATGAAATCCATGGAGATGGTTTCCAGTTTCCATTCTGGAATCGGTAGGGGATGTAATAATCCTGCTGGATGTCGGTGCTCTGCATTAACTTCTTGGCATTCTAGGCACTTAGCTAGATAGTTAGCTATGCATTTCTTTAACCCAGAATAGTAGAATTGTTTCCTAGTGGCCGTGATCATCTTCTGATATCCTGGGTGACCAGTATATGGTCTCTTATGCAGTTCATCCATTATGAGCCTCTTCAAGTTGTCACAGTTTGGAATATACAATATGTTCCTATAAGTCAACAACCCTTCCTCGAGCATTTGGCAGCCTTCATACTTCAGCCTTGTAGGTTTTTGCCTTAGGTATGAAGTCACGGTCTTAAAGAATGCATCTGTCTCTTCTGCATTTTTTATTCTCTCACTGACATCTGTTTTGCAGGTGCTTATTTCTGTTGGATGAATCGTTTTTATACTTCTACTAAGGGCATCGACCACCCTATTTTCCTTTCCTTTTATATGTTTGATTTCGAAATCGAATTCACTTAGGAGATCCATCCACCTTGCTTGCCTGACATTGAGTTTTGGTTGATCAAACAAGTGTCTCAATCCACAATGATCTATCATAAGCATAAATCTTCTACCCAAGAGGTAGTGTCTCCATGTTTTTAAAGCATGTACTATGGAAACCAACTCTAGGTCATGGGTCACATAATTGATCTCATGTTCATTTAAGTTTTGGGACATATAGCATATTACATGTCCTTCTTTCATAAGGACTCCTCCGAGTCATTCCTTGCAGGCATCTGTACACATAAGGAAATCATTATCCGGGTCCGCAATCTTTAGCACGGGTGCATGGGTCAGGAGGTATTTTAGTTCCTAAAATATTTCTTCACATTTTGATGTCCAAATGAATTTAGCACCCTTTTTCTGAAAGACAGTGATTGGACAGCCAATCTTGAAAAACCCTTTTATGAATCTTCTATAGTATCCTGCTAAGCCCATAAAGGACCTAATATCAGATACATCTTTTGGGGTAGGCCATTCCATAATGGATCTGATTTTGTCAGGATCTACTGCCACCCATTCCTTAAATATGACATGGCCTAAGTAGTGGACTTTCTTTTCAAAGAAATCGTACTTGCTAAACTTAGCGTAGAGATGATTCTCCCTCAGTACTTGAAGTACGAGTCTAAGATGTTCTTCGTGCTCCTCCCTATTCTTGGAGTATATTAGGATATCATCAATGAAAACCAATACAAATTTGTCTATAAATTTGTTGAGTACATTATTCATCAAGCACATAAAAGTGGTGGGGGCATTGGTTAACCCAAATGGCACCACCACAAATTCATAGTGACCATACCTCATCCTGAAGGTTGTTTTGTGGATGTCTTCATTCTTAATTTGGACTTGATGGTAGCCCAATCTTAGGTTGATCTTTGAGAAGATGGATGCACCTCCCAATTGGTTGAACAGGTCATCAATTCTTGGTAAGGGGTACTTGTTCTTTATGGTTGCCTTATTGAGTTGTCTGTAATCTATGCATAGTCAGAGTGTGCCATCTTTTTTTTTCACAAACAAGACAGGTTCTCCCCATGGAGATACACTGGATCAAATGTAGCCTTCTTCCATCATCTCCTTTAGCTGTAGCTTGAGCTCAATGAGCTATTGTGTTCTCATTATGTATGGCATTCTCGATGTTAGTATCGCTCCCAGTGTAAGTTCTACTGAGAATTCAATATCCCTTCTCAGAGGTATACCAGGTACTTCTTCTGGGAATATGTCCTTGTATTATCTTAATATGGGGTGGTCCTCTAGGTTTGGTTTGTCATCTTCAAGAGAGTCCAATACCTGTATTGCATATAAGCAACACCCTTTTTTGCAATACTTCTTCATTTGAAGGGCCGATATTTGTCTCACTAAGACAGGTTTCTGAATCCCTTGGAGAGTCACATTTCTCCCATCTTCGTTTACACATTCTAAAATTTTATGGTAACAGTCCATTTTAGCTTTATGAGCAGCCAACCAGTCCATACCAATCAAGAAGTCATAAGATCTCAAGGGAAGTATGTTAAGGGTCGCTTGGGTAGGCAATCCACCCATGATGAATTGGCAGGCCAGTATAGCCTCTGCCACCTTTCTTTTGCTCCCAGTGGCTAGTTGTACCAACCATTGTTTAACATGTCTAATTGGTTGCAGTTTACACTTATCGACAGTCTAAGGGGTTACATAACTCAAATTATAACCTGGGTCAATTAAAATAGAAATTGGATGGTTTGCGATCATACCTTCCAGCTCCACTACTGAAGCTTGGTGGTTGGCTTGATTATTGTCTAGGGCTACATAGATTTGTGGCATGCTTCTAGCCACATCATTGATGGTGGTAGCTTCTTGGATATTGTAGACCCCCTTACTGTTTTGTTGTCTGCATGGGCAGTCCCTCAATCTATGATTTTCTCCACAACCCTAGCATTTTAAGGGTTCCTTCTTTAGGTTATCGGTCTTTGTTGGGACTATATGAAAAGGTTTATTTCCACTTTGAGAGGGGAAATTTTGCTGATATACACTTCTAGCAGGTAGGCTAACCCTAGAATCTTTTCCATAGTTCTTAAATCTTGAGGAGTTAAACCTTTTCTTCTGGAATCCCAAACTATTCTTTTTCTTCCAATCCTCGTGGGGTCTTGTCTTGCTCCCAAACTGTTCATAACAATACCTCGCCTTTCAGATAGCTTCTTCTAAGGTCCTTGGTTCATTGAACTCAATCCTATCCTGGTAGGTCTGAGGTAACCCACTAATGAACTGCTGCATTTTTTTTTTTCATCTTTTATGTAGGGTACATACCTCAGTAGTTCCAGGAATTTATTGACAAATTACTCTATGGTGAGCTACCCAGCCGAAGTTCATAGAATTCCTTACTTTTCCCATCCATGTATTTTTCTGATAGATATTGCTTCTTGAAGTATTTATCAAACTGTTTCCATGACAAGTCCTTCTCATGGACTCCTTTCACATTCCTAAGGTCTTCCCACCATATGGAAGCCTTTTCATTCAGGTTAAAGATGGCTATTCAAGCCTTCAATTTTTCAGAGTAGTCATGGAATATGAAATACTTCTTTAAACCAAGAAGCCAAGCTTCTGCCTCTTCTCCCTTCTTTATCTCTCCATCGAAAGAGGGTGGTTTGTATTTCTTGAACTCTTTAGGACCATAGGTTTTGGAACGCTTATGTTTCTTTCCTTTCTTCTGAGAATGCGAGATGGCCCTGCTACTGGAAGACCCTTCAGAGTTATCATCTTCCTTTCTGGAGGACTCTCTCGATGAGTGTCCCCTGCCTCCAGGTTGGACCTTCTTTCTAGTACTTCTCCCAGTGGGATCACTTATGGAGTCATGTTTTTGGGTCTCAGGTGGACTCTGACTTCTCTTCTTGTGTCGTCGGTCCATATGACTGGTTGCAGGTTCGTGTTGTAGCTACTTCTGTATGTTGGATAAGATCCATAGCAAGATTGCATTAATTTATGTTTGTTTCTCTTGCTCCCTTATCAGTGTCTCATTGTCAACCTTGAAACTCTATAGCTCAGCCCTGAGACTTCTTACAGTTTCTGCCAGATTTAGAGGGGCTTCCACCACCCTCCTTTTATCAGATTCCTTGTCTCTGTTGTGGGAGCCATCCCGAACCTCATGGCATGTCTTCATCCTTTAGTATTGGGGTCTTCCCGTGATTCAGTGACTGTCCAAGTGTTGCCAAAAACGCATGTAGTTAGCTAACATTATATTAGTTCATGAACAATACATGGTTTAAAAATTCTTAATGTACACACACAATACAAGGTTTCATTCTTTTCCTTAATAGTATTTTTAAATTAGACCTCTTAAGAAAGAGATAAGGTAGGGTTTCACTCCTTGGAAAGTACCCATATAGAGTTATTTAAGCGACTTGTCCATGAGCCCAAGTAGGCCAAGTGTTGTAACCATGCTCTGATACCATTTTTTCACACACCCACGACAGGCATAGTAAAATTTTCACTTTTTCTCAGGGCACAGAATCCCTGAATTCCTACAGGGGCTTATCATAGGCTAGCTCTTCCCTTATCCTCCTCCATGTGACCACTACTCGCGACCATAGGCTTAATTTAAACGGTGCATCACATTTCGTGACTTTGAAACTTCCAATGCAAGGTTCCATATCTCCTCCAACTCCTGAGTTCTAGAAGAGGCTTAGCGACCGTTAGCTCCCTCTGCTCACATGACCATTTCCATGACCATAGGCTTAACCTAAACGACGCCTCGCATTTTGCGACCTCAGGACTTTTGATGCAAGGAATCCTAACTTCTCCAACTCCTCCAAGTCCCGAAACCCGATTAGGGGCCTAGCAAGCACTATCTCTCTCACCTATGATCACGGTGTGACCTTCCTCTAGGACTGGGTTCCAACTCCCATATTTTTCAGGACTTCGTGGTTCAGAGAATCACGAACAATTCTTCCTTCCTTCCCAAATATTCGACTCTCGAAGATCTGATGGCTCCAAACCCTTTGCTAACCAACGACCCAGATTAAGTCGACGATTTGCCTTCGCGAGTCTAGGAAAGTCTTCACTTCTGTTTTCCCCAATGACCAATCTCTGAAACCATGACCAAGCTAGATCGACAGTTCACAGGTCTCTCTCTTTATCCAACAGCCTAGATTTTTTCAGGACTTCACATCTTGCAAAGTTGGAAAGGATGACCACCTCCATTCCCACGACTCCCAAAATACTGAAATTTCAAGCGCCAGATCAACGACCTTCAATTCCCATGATCCAACAGCTGTAATCAAATCGTGGTTTCATGATTAGGGAGTTCTAAAAACTCCGTCCTTTGACTCTTTTGATGTGCGAGTCAGTGAAATGTTGATCGCCCACCACATGTCCCTTCCGATGGATAGTTACGATTACTTTGGGTCTTTCAGGACTTTGAAGAGTCTACTCTCCCACCTACACAAGGGTTAAGATCGACAATCAAGGTAGCTCCCGATGGATCCTGGGATCTATGGTCCCGATTCCATCGCTACTTGCGAAGACTGAAGGGGTCGAGGCGTTAATGCCTGCGCTCCTCCTCTAGATCCATTGGTCCTGAAATACCTAGGATACGTTTGAAAGGATCTCATCCATGCATCTATGAAATGAAAGGATACTCCCTTTTGATAATTGGATTTTCTATCCTTTCTGAACTTAGGTAACGAAATTAAATTTATTGGAGCTTCAAATTCCCATGATTCTTAAACCTTCGAGAGTGAATACCTTGCACAGGGTTTCCAGACCCGGATCACATGAACCTTCAGATGGTTCTTGGACAATTATCCCTAATATTAGTTGGGTTTCTGGATAAGGGCTTGGGTACTTTTCAGCGTCCCTAGGCTACTGACCTGAATGAAGTGCCTTCCTAACTCACTGAGTTATGAAATATGACATTGGGGAAGGGTAATATCATGGGTTTACCGTAGAAGTAGCCATACCAACGAGATTACTATGACTACGAGACATGATGCAATTCCCTGGGGAAGGTGCCTTCGACGGATTAAACCAGAACACCAAGAGAATCAGGCAGATGGGACGATTCTCATTGGAACAGATTCATGCTCCAGACTTAGTCATTTTATAGAGAAACCAACTGTGGCATATAAGTATACACATGCATTCATTATTTCCAATCTAAATTACTAGGAAATCATAGCATACATAAACCATTTATGGGCGTATAAACATCAGCATGTAATCCATGATATTCAATTCAAAATACAAGGCATAAAACACTTATCAGAACCACTAGGCATGATGCGACCACTGAGAGGGGTGCTCGTTTCCACCCAACCATAGGATTATTCACTCCCCAATGGATTTATCACTGGCCACCACCACTCAGTCAAAAACAGGTCAAGAAGTTGAAGCTTAGTTATTAGACATAAAAAATTACTTTCAGATCTACAATTATTCTAGTAATATGAAAGTTAGAATGACAATTTATAATATGAAAGGGGAGGCTAGCATCTGGTGGCAAGATTTGAAATTATCAAAATGATTAAAAGAAAAAAGAATGAAGTGATCCGAATTTAAGAATTACTTTAAGAAACAATACCTATCAGAAAGTTACTATGAGAGAAAGACTTAGGAATTTTATGAACTACGACTAGGACAGATGTTAATGGATGATCTGATTAATAATTTTTTAGACTTGCTGATATTTGTACCTTATATTAAGGAGGATAAAGTGAAAATTCAAAGGCTTTTAAGTTCACTACCACAGTCTTATAAAGACAAAATTTAATTTGATAATCCTAATTCTTTGAACAAAGTGCTTAGAAAATCTAGAATGTGTTATGAACAGCACAAACAAAGATATGAAACTCCTAAATCATGGAAGGAAAGGAAGTATGATAAACTAAACCAATGTAAGAAATGGTTCAAACAAGATCCTTATCGGAATATGACAAAAGGATTCCAAAGAAATGACCATCCATCTAGTACACAAGAAGTTCGAGGGAACAAACCAGTTAATTTGGGTTTTAAGAAGATTGTAGACAGTCCTAGAGAACCACTGAAATGTTGGGAGTGTGGAGAACCACATTTGCAAAGAAATTGTCCACGTCTAAATCCAACAAGTAGGACTACAATTCACAATCTACAAGAAGCTACCACAGTTGGAGATATGGGAAAATACATACACAAAATTAATGTTTCCTTGGAAGGAAGACAAGTTGATAATCAATCTACTATAGTAGTAATAGAAGGTAAGATAAAAAAACAAAAAAGTCTCTATCCTAATAGACCCAGGTCCAGGTTTGAGTTACATAAGCCCATCTTTAGTAGAAAGTTGCATGCTAAAAAGGGTAAAACACCCTAAATCTTGGCTAGTACAATTGGCCACTAGTACAAAATGGAAAGTATTGGAGTATATTTCTAATTTTGATATAGCAATAAATGAGCAAATTACTTTGGTTGACTTAAATTTGTTACCCTTAGGATCATATGACATCCTTATTGGTATGGATTTGTTGGAATCACACAAGGTTCTACTAAATTGTTAGGACAAATCATTTGGTTATCAAGATGGGAATGGTGTGAAAATAATAGTTCAAGGGTCAAGGAAACTAGTCTCAGTAAGATAGTTATCAACCATGTAGTTAAAAAATGCATAAGGAAGGGGCGTCAATTGTATGAAATTCAGATAATGGATATACATAATGAGGAGGACAAATCAAAACTAGAAGATTATGTGGTCTTAATAAAATTCAAAGATTTTTTTGATGATGAAATACCAGATTTACCTCCAAGAAGGGAGATAGAATTTTCTATAGACTTAATACCTCGATATGCCCCAGTGTCAAAATCCCCATATAGGATAAGCATTCTGGAGTTAACAGAACTTAAAATACAGATACAATAATTACTGGATAAAGGATATAGTAGACACAATGTATCACCATCGGGAGAACAAGTTTTTTTTGTCAAAAAGAAGGACGAGACATTTTGTTTATGCATTGATTATCGACAACTGAATAAAATGACAATAAAAAATAAGTATCCCCTGTCGAGGATTAATGATTTGTTTGATCAAGTGGGAGGGGATAAATTATTCTAAAAAATTGATCTAAGATTTGGTTATCATCAAGTAAGAATTAAGGATGAGGACATTAACAAAACAATTTTTTGGACATGATATGGACATTATGAATTTCTGGTAATTCCTTTTCAACTCACAAATGCACCAACCACTTTTATGTGCCTAATGAAAAATATATCCAGTCAGTATCTAGATAAGTTTGTTTTGATTTTTATTGAAAATATTCTGATTTATTCAAAGACATAAAAAGAACATTAAGAGAACCTAAGAATAATGCTACAAACGTTACGAGAACGTCAACTCTATGCTAAATTCATCAAATGTGACTTTTACCAGAAAAAGATACAATACTTGGGACATATTAGTTCAGAGGATGGAATAGAAATGGACCCCGGAAAGATAAAAGAGATTGTAGAATGGCCTAGACCCACGAATGTAGAGGAAATATGATTGTTTATGGGTATAATAGGATATTACAGAAGGTTCATTGAGAACTTTTCGATTTTTTTTTTCTATTACATCTTTACAGTAAAAGGGAACAAAGTCCATACGGTCACAAAAGTGTCAGGAAAGTTTTGATCAAATAAAGGAACGGTTAACTATTGCACCAATCCTTAAATTCGCCGACCCTTATAAAAATTTCACTCTTTGTATAGATTATAGTAAGGAAGGATTAGGAAGAGTCTTATCAAAAGAAGGACACATGATTTCTTTTGAATCACGAAAATTAAAGGATCACAAACATAACTATGCGACACATGACTTAGAATTTTCTTCTCTAATTCATGCGTTAAAAATATGGTGTCCTTATTTAATAGGAAGGAAGCTCCTAATTTTAATTAATAACATTGGCGTAAAGTACTTGTTAAATCAGCAAGGATTAAATGCACGAAAAGAAATATTGTTTGAATTTTTAAGAGAATTTGACTTTGAAATCAAACACATTAAAGGAAAGGAAAATAAAGTTGCAGACACTCTTAGTAGAAGGATAGGTGGCATTTATGAAATAATTGTTAGTAAAGGGGATAATGATCTCGACGAAAAAATTAAATCTGCAGGTACTTGCACCCCATGTACTCGTATCTAGTTGTATCCCAAGAATAAATATTCTTTTACTCATATCTAGTTGTATCCCAATTTTTGAGTTCATCATTTAATTGAGTTCAAATGATTCTGAGATCAACCACAAACCATCACTTAAAATAAACTTATCATTAGGAAAATCTATTAGACCGTGATGCAATCTTTGCTCTTAGATTCAATTTTATGCATAAATTGACTTATTCAACCAATAGTATATGCAAAATGTTGCACATAGGGTTATTTATAAAATTGATCTGGTTTCTCTAGGTGCATTAAACATGATCCTCAAAAGAAACTTTCTCATTCAATTATCACATCATATAGGATTATTTATAGAATTGATTTCGTTTCTGTAGGTGTATCAAACATGATCCTTGCAAGAAACTTTCTCATTTAAATTATCACATTAGCATATACCATTCATGAAATTGAAAACCGGTAGCAATGCTCAAAATTTTAAGTGTGAACAACCCCCAAATGTCAAAATATGGTAGCAAGATAAACAAAGAACACGATCTGATAGCAAGATGAAAAATTTAAGGACAAAACCTTGATACCACAAATCCTTTAGCAATAAATTAATCCATATGCAAAAGATACATTAAAGTTACCAATGTGTGTAGTCAATTCAATGTAAGAATGGGTTTGATTAAAGTTGGCATTGAACATTTAATATTGTAAATGATTTAGAACCATAAATCATCGACACATTCCTCTCCGATCCAATTTAGTTGAGTAATTAAACCTTCTACCGCAGCTTGTTACCAATGACTATCCAGATCATATAAACACTTCAAGATTAATTCAACCTTTGAAGCTTAAAACCCTCATGCATCTCACATTACCAGTCCTAATAAAGACTTCAGTTAGTAAACTAAAATAAAAGAATAACACTAAGATTTGTTTAGGTCGTTCTGATTATTTTGGGACCGATATATTTCTAAATAGTGTGCTAATAAGAGATGAGGAGACACGTTGCAAGACAAAAGTGTCAAGACATGCCAAATCA